>PVJI01002369.1:0-146950 GCA_004026765.1 Micronycteris hirsuta
GCTGGTCTAACTAATAAGTTCTTTCTGCGCCCTTTCTGGATAGTTTGGACCCCACTCTGAGTCAAGAGTTTGTGCAGTCTGCAGCTCCGGTCTGCCACTCCCCTCAACGGGGTGCTTCTGTCTTATTCCCACAAAGCTGATTGGTCCTGCCGGGCTACGTGCGCTGGGGCTGGATGGCAAGGGCTTTGTCCCCAGCTGTCAGCATGAGCTCCGCACACCTGTGCTGGCTTTTAATTCTGTCCCTGGGTAGTGCGCCATCAAGCACCAACCGAGGGGCCCCGGTTGCGCACTGTCCCTGTTATTTTTGAGCCCTGCGCCTGTGTTCGCTCTCTTGTCTGTCCCTGGAATGTGCACCAAAGAGCTCTGGCCGAGGGGCCCAGTTGTGCACTGTCCCTGGTCTTTTTGGACTGTGCACGATTAGGCCACAGATCGTAGGGTGCACACGGCCCTTAGCTTCCCGTTTGGTTGCACATGTCGCACTTGGCTGTAGAGCCGCTGACTGAAAGCTGTTCCCAATTCTTCTGGAATGAGCTGAGAAAGGCCTTGGTCCCGAGCTCAAACAGCCTCCAATTCCCCTTGATGGAAGCGCAAGCTGCCGCGGGCCAAGGGCCTACCCTGTTCTCACTCCGGTGCTACAGGCAGACTTCCCTGGGCCTCTGATCTGGGTCGCACACTGATCCCAGTCGCCTACTGATCCTGGTCGCGCACCCGATCCCAGTGGCGCACTGACCTCGGGACTATTGGGGGCGAGGCCTCTCCAAATAGCCACGGAGCACCACTTTTTTTCCTGTTTTTCCTCTCCGAAAAATTCTTCCTATTTACGCCCGCCAGACCAAACAAGCATCTGACCATTCACAAATCCCACTCTGGCTCCCTCCCCAAGAATCTTGCATCCGATCCGGGTGGCTGCCGGGTCTGGGACCGAAGCCCCACCCTGCTCCCCCGACTCGTCCCAGTGGGGACCCTTTCGTGCTGAAGCACTCTGCTTACCGTATGAATGTTCAAATTCCCCTGTAATCTTGGGCATCAATCATCATATGTGTTGGAATACTGCTGGGTTTTCACCCCGTTCCTCAGAAAATCAACCAGTGGGCAGGAGGAAGTAAACTCTGTTCCCCCTATCTCGCCGCCATCTTCCCTCCCTAGCAGTTTTAACTGCCTTGTGTGCCCTGAGTTCTCAATTCTCTCCCCAGACCTGAAATTTTGTCAAAGTCTTGCTGATTTTTCTACCTCTTTGCAGCTTATCTGTTTGTGTTCCAGGCCTTTTGCTCCTGCCCCACAAATCAGCGTGTGCCCCTAAGAGGAAAGCAACGTGCAGAGTATCAGCTTTCCTCTTGGGGGTTCCTGCTCTGGCCTCACCTTTGAGGCCCGCTGCTTGCAAAGCTCTGTGATAACTTCATAAAGACAAACTTTCTGCTGTATTGTGATTTCTCTAATCTCGACGGGAGCATTGTTTCCACAGGCCCCTTCACCCTACGTAAATGCAGTTCTGATTCAGTCTAGACTGGGGTCATCACCCTTTAAAAATACCCTACATGGTTTTCAAGTGAATTCCATTTTGAAATACACTTTGTTGTTGTTGTTTTACCATAATATCTAGAATCAATTATAATGAATATTATTTTTATGAAAAAATAAGTTTTATAGACTTTTAGTTAACACACAGAGTTGAATAAACTTATCCCACACAACTCTTACTTGTCTTTTTATCTGCATTTATTTTTCTGTTCTCTTTTTTCATTATTTATCTTTGTACCTTCTTTTATAGCTTAATAGTCATATAAATATCTATTTTATTTTTCAAATATCAGCTCTTTGACTCATTTATTACTCTGTTTAGTCTAATTTATTTCCCATTTTTAGCTTGGTTAAATCAATTCCTCTGCTTTCATTTTATCTATTTGTTTTTCATTATTATTTTAAGTAACTATTAATTTATTTTTATTATTTCTTATTAATTAATATGAGTACTTAAGGCTACGATTTTTCTCTGAACATAGATATAGCCATATTCCATAGATACCTATATGGAGTAGTTTCAATTATCATTATTTCTTCATTTTTTTCTGTTTGTGTCTTTGAGTTTTTAACATTATTTTTTATTCTTTTTTCTCCACTACCATTTAACCCCCTTATACCCTCTTCCACCTCCACCAACCCCCTCTACACACTGTTGACCATGTCCAAGAACGCTTCTTCATTTTTTTCTTTTTTGTTCAATCCCTCCACCTCCCCAAAGCCCCCAGCCAATAGCTGTCATCCTGCTCTCTACCTATGTGTCTGTCTCTCTTTTGCTTGTTGGTTCAGTTTATTCATTAGATTCCACACATGAGTGAAATTATATGGTATTTGCCTTTCTCTGACTGGCTTATTTCATTTAGCATAATATTCTCTAGGTCCATCCATGCTGTTGCAAAGAGTAAAACTTTCTTCATTTTTACAGCTGAGTAGTATTCCATTGTGTAAATGTACAATATATATTTTAACCATTATTGAACAAAAATTTTTAAAAATGAGGAGAGGCTTAGGAACCTCCAGGACATTTTTAAATGTTCTAAACATCTGAATTATAGGGGTACCAGAAGGAGAAGAGGAAGAGCAACAAACTGAAAACTTATTTGAACAAATAATAAAGGAGAACTTCCCCAGTCTGGCAAAGAAAATAGACTTCCAGGAAGTCTGGGAAGCTCAGAGAGTCCCAAAGAAGTTGGACCCAAGGAGAAACACACCAAGGCACATCATAATTACATTACCCAAGATTAAAAATGAGAGAATCTTAGAAACAGCAAGAGGAAAGGACACAATTACCTACAAAGGAGTTCCCAAAAGACTGTCAGCTGATTTCTCAAAAGACACCTTACAGGCAAGAAGGGGCTGGAAAGAAGTTTCCAAGTCATGAAGGCAAGGACCTACATCCAAGATTACTCTATCCAGAAAAGCTTTCATTTGGAATGGAAGGGCAGATAAAGTTCTTCTCAGATAAGGTCAAGTTCAAGGAGTTCATTATCACCAAGCCCTTATTATATGAAATGTTAAAGGGATTTATCTAAGAAAAAGAAGATAAAAAATATGAACAGTAAAATGACAGCAAACTCACAGTTATTTACAACCACACCTAAAACAAAAACAAAAGCAAACTAAGCAACTAGAACAGAAACAGAACCATAGAAATGGAGATCACATGGAGGGAGTGGGAGGGGGAGAGAGGGGGAAAGGTACAGAGAATAAGTAGCATAAATGGTAGGTAGAAAATAGACAGGGGGAGGTTAAGAATAGTATAGGAAATGTAGAAGCCAAAGAACTTATGTGTACGACCCATGGACATGAACTAAAGCGGGGGATGATTTATTTCTATAACCACCCATAAGTGGGTGGGAGGGGTGGGCAGGGCGGAGGAAAATAAAGGAGGGGAAATGGGACAACTGTAATAGCATAATCAATAAAATATATTTTAAAAAATTGCAATTTCGGTCATTTGGACCTTAGTAATCTGTCCCGTAGGTTTACATTAGGGATATCATTGAATGCTTTATCGATAATATCTTGTTTTAATGGAGCTTTTGACTAGGTGCAGTTTCCATAATTTTGTGAAACAGAAATTGGTCTAACTTTTGAGGAAAGAAAAGATCCAGCAAACTATTGTCTCATAAGATTCTGGGTTTTTATTTCAAGTGTCCTTAGAAAACTTGACATAGGCCACCATTTAAAATAAAAACACAGTGTGTGATTGTGGTTTCATTTCCCCTCTGTAACAGCCGTGCTGGGTGGGCACCAGCTCTGCTCTCCAGCCACTGGCCCTGCCCCCATCCCAGCAGGTGAGCTTCAGTGTCCTCTGGGTATTTCAGTAGCCTTGCTTTCAACAAACTGGTGAAAAATATGGGTTTGAGTTGAAAATCATGTTTATTTATCACTATCGTTTAGGTTTTGTCCCTCAGTGACTTATAGATCCTCAAGATGAATGTTAGTTAAAATATTTTTTCCAAAAAGGAACAAAGATATCTTAGAGTCAGGCATGAAGGTCACAGAGGGACTCTTGTGTTGCTGAGATTTTGCCTTATTTTCCATTATTTTGACCACCGTATTTCCTCACTTTTTCCCTACAAAACCTTACCATGTGCTTTTAGTTTTTAATATTACCCAAGGTGATTCTGGTTGATAACATGCTAAATAACACTATTTTTACTACTTTGACTGGTATAGAGGGAATGGTATTGGGAGAAAGAAAGGAAAAAGCAGTTGCCTGAAAGTAAAATAAAGGAAAAATAGCCTTTCAAATAGCTTCTTCAAATACAGAGGGAAAAACAAGAATATTTGCTGCTGTGATGTGACCTAAGACATATCCGTGATTGACATTGAAGTGAAGGGCATTATCAGTGGTCTCGGGTGTTTTATTTCAGACACTTTTCAGTTGGGCCTATAACCCATCACTCACTTTCTGAAGCATGTTTGTTCATAGCCATGAGTTATCATAGGAGTGAGCCAGGGAACAGAGTCCTTGGGAAAACAAATCTCTCTCTCTTTAAGCTATTTGCACATTTAGATAGCCTATCTGTCATTACACTAATTCCTAAGGAAATCAAATAAGACAGCCACTCAATTTACTCTTTAATTTACTCATTAAGATGGGAAGAGGCTGAAGGGAATCATTCAGTCTGGAGGGAACAAGAAATCATAACGTCAAAGAAGCAAAGTGATTCTACTCACAAGGAAGCCTTCATTTGCTCCAAGATCATGTAACAAAAATAAGTCCTGTTGTGAGGTTAGAAAAGATGTAAGATCCTGTTGACACAAAAGCAATTTCTGGAGGCCCCAGAACACTCAGCCACATTAGATGGGTTTTCTTTCTTTGAGTTTCTGGGTAGGCCAGTCCACGTGAAATCGTATACCTTGTGTTCAGAAGTTAAGAAGCATATATGATTATGACAAAAAAATAGGTGGCTTAAATAACTTTTTGGCAAACAGTGGTGACTGTCTTTCCACTTCCATCACTTACTGAGGAATAAAAGAGGCTCTAGGAGAATCTCCAAATCTGGCAAAGACTCTTCATTTAAACCTGGGTTTTTCCACTTTCTTTTCTATTCTTGCCTCTATGGAATTCGACAGGTTCCAAGGAAAGAGTAATAGGGACAATGTGGTATGTTTTAAGGGTAAAGTAGACAGTTAAAAATTCCTAATCCAGACACTTGGAAGGAAAATCTTTCAGTTTGCAGGCAATGCAATTTCTTTATCTCCCCTCCCCTTCCTTTCCTTCTTCCCTTCCTCTTTCTCCTTCTCTTCCTCCTCCTTCTGCTCCTTCTTCTTTCTCTCTCTCCTTCTCTTTCTCCCTCTTCTTGTTAGAGGGACCATCTGTTTTCCACATACGACATTTCTAGAAGGATATGATAAACTTCTAGAGGGCATGGACTGAAGGACTGTATTACCTCCCTAATTTCCTTTCCCCACTCCTTTTCTCATTACATAGCACCTAGTGTGAAGTAGGAGTGAAAATAAGTTAATTCTTGTCTCAAATAATCAGATAACATATAATTTTTAAATCTAAATTAGTAGTTCGATTTTCTCCCTTAACTTGGAATGGTGCTACAAGTATTATAGTAATGACAACTGCGCTGAAATAATTTTGAATCCTCCACTTTATGACGTTTTGCACAATCCTTTAAAGTCTTCACTGACCCAGTGTACATCTACAGGGAACCTGCTGTGAACTTGCACTTACGCGGAGTAAAATTCCATTTCCATCGCCTGCAACCACACTGAAGAAATTGGATCAAAATATTGCAGTGCACTTAAAAACTTATTACATTGAAGTAGCACTGCTCTCTTCCATATGCCTGTCCTTACAACTTTTTAAACGAAGCTAACATACCAAACTAAAGTATTAGGTAATGTATACTGAGCATGTAATAATGCCTAAAAATCCCCAGGGAACCTCAATATTTTGACAACCATTGCCTTCTCTAACTTATTCTTTACTTCATACCTTAGGATATGTGCAGCTTCTTTCTAATTTTCCTAATTCTGTTCATTTGGGTCTTTAAGACTCTTGTCAGTCATTTTCTCCCTGAGGGACTTTGCCTGCTCACTTCCTAGAGCTGGTCCGACAAGCAGCACACTTTTTTTTTGGAAGACAAAAACCAAAATCAAAACCAAACATCATTCTTAAATTCATATTGGCCAAATCACCATTCTATTGACGTTCTTGACCATCTATCACAGCCACCACAGTCTCTCTCTCTCTCTCTCTTTCTCTCCCTTTCTTTATCCTTCTTATTAAAATGCCTAAGAAGAAAAAGTATTTCTATTGTAGGAGAGCCAGTTAGTTTCTATTCTAGAATCAAGTCTAATGAATCCGTCCTCCCCAGTTCTAGGTTACGTTAATAAAAAATTCACGATACATGCTACCTCCTAGCAATGGATGTCTTCCTAAAATGGATTTGATTTTGGAAAACAACCAAATATTATTCAAAGCCAGAAGTAGAGAATAATTTAGGTGGCCAGGTTGAGTAATCCCATTTTTTAACTGGCTTGTTTTATGTTTAAAAAGCATTTATTTAATCAATTATTTTTTGAGTTCCAGGCTAGGTATAGAGCAGCAACAAACAAATATAATAGAGTTGAAAATGGAGTTGATGATTATGAGAACATGCACATAGTTAAAAGATAATGTTACCGCCCTCAGTGGCTCTGTTTTCCATGCAATGAACATTGTGTTGTCCATGCCTTTGCCATGTTATTCACCTTGGTTACTTACAATGGTCCTGATACCTGTCAGTTCACTTTGATTTATTCAATTCCACTAGTTTTGAAATAAATTTCAAATAAAATGTCTCTCTATTTAGTTAGATCTATTGCTTTGGGATTAAGCTAAAGCTTTCCTAGGTAATTCTTATGGTGTTTTGCCTTTTTTGTTGTTGTTCTATGAATGACTGGTGGGAAAGCAAAATGAGACATGGGAATAATGAAATCTTTTGGACTTCTGCAAATTGAAATGGTTTACCTGGGCACATAATTGCTCTTTCACTTACTTGAGGAAGAAATGAGGGAAGGGTAAGAAGGAATTAGAGAAATGGGAATTATATGGAATGTTTCGTTATTTCAATACTTCTGCTATTTGGCAGAATATTATTTAATTGCTTTTAGACTGGTGTCATTTGGATTCCCCGAGAAGCACACACGGAGTTTGAGCACGAGAGGTTTATTGGCGGGGGAGGAACACATGCAAAAATACAGGGGGAGGAACAGGAAGGGGCAGGGAGAACCTCAGACCATGATGTTAATCTGACAAGGGTTCAGTCTAGTGTCAACCTGACAGGGAGCTCCACAGCAAAGATTGTCATTCAGAGGAGTCTTATTTGGGACAGAAGTAGCCAAGCTCTAGAAAGTCACCATGATCAGCCATTGCCTGGGAGACCTTCAAGGAAAGGAAGACCTTGGTTTTAGGTCTTGCAGGCACTACAGTTGAAGGCTGCCAGCAAACTTCACTGCTTAATTAGAGATGTCACATAGAAATACAGAGAGAGAGAGAGTCAAGTCTTGACTTTTGAGCTCCAAAATAAACTTTTACTATGCATGGCTATGACAATTGTTTAGAAGAAAAGTCTTTGCATTTATCAAGAGCCTGAGGCATACTCAGTGAGATTGAATAGGACAATTCTCGGACCAGAGAAAGTTGTAGCCCCTTCAAGATGGGAAGGAAGCAGAGTGAGAATAAAAGAAGAAATGGAAGATGCTCACTCCTCTGGGCTGAATCCTGGTAGGAGAAGGACAGAATGAGATAACCCGGCCAGAGGAGGGGTCTGAGCACCTGACCTAGGGACAGTGCTGCATGGGGCTGTTTAAGTTGTGCCTGCCCTGAGGCCCCAGGCTGAGGGGCTGTGAGTGGGGCTGAAACCCAGCTTGCACAAAGCTCCAGAGCCATTGGACCAAGGGAAAAAGTCTTTTTCTACTTGGTGTGCCAAGAAGATGTGCATCTTGTCCAAATAGAAGGGATTTTGTTTTTCTAATTCACACAATGTTTCTTGTATACCAGAAAGGGACCTGCCGATGCTTTGCTTTCTGGATGGAGACTGAGAAAAATCACAAGGTCTCAGAAGCCTCTCTATCTGAGCGAGGTAAGGGGAGGAGAGAATAAATGTCTGGTGGAGTATTTATGATCTGAAGCATCTTTCCTAGGTCTTGTAGCACAGTGCTGGGAAGGCTAGAATTCCTCTCCTCCATGTCCACGCAGCACCAACATTGGATTAAAGCCAAAAGACGTGGAAAAGCCATACGTAGATGAAGGGGATTTTCTGAAGAAGTATGGAAGCAAGAGTCAAAGAGCATGTGAGAGAGAACTAGTGGCTGGCAAGTGGAGAAGAAATGCTAACGATCGTTGTTCCGCTCTGAGTGTCATATAAGCCTTGGGCACTCAGCGACAGCTCTGGGGAGAAATGGGGAGGATCTTGTTTCGATAGAGACTCTCTTGTGTGAGTGAGGTCACCTAAATTCACCGAGGTAAAATTTCTGCTATCCAGAGAAATAGGGATCCAAAGTAGTCGAGTGGGAGAAAAATTAAGACCTAAATTTTCAGGTCATACGCCTTTGTTTTTAGGTTAGTGTATGACCTGAAAATTTAGAACTACCTGTACGTGAATCAATCATTGAGGTTCCAAGTTGAAGTGAATTGCCTGAAGTCTCAGAAATAGGCAAGAGGAAAATCTTTCAGACTCAGGATGTCTTCCACCAACCCCAGTATTCTTTGGCTTACAGGATCCCACTTCCTCTCTGCAACCTGTTAGGAAACTCAGCAAACACTGTGTGTAGTGTTTGGCACACAGCGGGTGCTAGATAAATGCATGCTAGTGAATGTTAATTGACTCATTTGCTGCATCCCTGAAGGTCGAATTAGCTGCAGACATAAAGCTGAGAGGCTTTAGTCCTGTGCTTTAATGAGTAAACCATGATGAGCCTAAGTGCTTTAGAGAAAGGGAGAGAGGCATTTGAAATCAGGATTTTAAATGATCAGAACCACTGATCTGTTTACACACACGACGCCAGAATCTCGCTGGCGAATATTATAGGAGCATTACAGCAGCCAAAGAGCTGTGCACAGAGCTAGCGCCCTGCATGACAGAGCTGAGGGTACATGGTTTTCTTCCGAGGATCCGCCCACCATGTAGCCACAACAGTCTCTCAGTCTTGAGGCTCTTCTGGTACACCCCGTCTCCACTGCTGTCTACTCACAGCTACGAAGTCGGAGAGCCAGACCAATTTCTTTTATATTTCCAGTGCAACACGTGTAATGTACTTACATGGATTCACAAAGTAAATTCTAGTTCTACTCTCTCTCTCCTATACGCACAATGCAAAGTATGCCTTTGCCAGGTGCTGACAAATTTCTTTTTTGTACCAGTTTTAAACACTGAAAATTTACGTAAGTGGTATGTCAGGACTCAGACTCAGCACTAAAATGGGAGTGCTTAAAATGAAGCTGTACAAAAATGAAATAACCTAAATGTCCATCAACAGGGGAATGGATAAAGAAATCATATTCATTCATATAGGGAGTATTATGCAATAATATAAAAAACAAACTACTTATACATAAATGCCATACATGAATCTACGAACATTATGCTGAGCAAAAGAGGCTAGGTGCAAAAAAAAAAAGAAAAAACAGTATGTTTATACAAAGTTCTAAAGTAGCCAAAATAAGTATATGGTAAAAAAACAAACAAACAGCCCTGGCTGGTGTAGCTCAGTGGATTGAGCGCGGGCTGGGAACCAAACGATCCCGGTTCAATTCCCGGTCAGGGCACATGCCTGGGTTGCAGGCCAGGTCCCCAGTGAGGGCCATGTGAGAGGCAACCATACATTGCTGTTCCTCCCTCTCTTTCTCCCTCCCTTCTCCTCTCTCTAAAAAATAAATAAATAAAATCATAAAAAAACAAACAAACACAGAAAAGTGGTTGCCTCCAGGGTAAAAGCTGACTGAAAAAAGGCAGGAGAGAACTTTCTGGAATGATAAACCTGTACATTTAGGATCTGAGAATTTTATTGTATCTAAATTGTACCATGATGAAAATAAATGAACTGAATTAAAAAGCGAAGCTCTAACAAAGGATTGGAGAAATGGCTGTATTGGTGTAGAGATAGCTGCAATGGTGACTGCCATTATTTGCATTGTCTTCAAGACCACATTTAGTTTGCTTGGCAACAATGGAGTCCACTGAAAGTAGTGCGGGGTAGTTTTTTAGTGAGCAGATATTAGGTAAAATAACTTGTCGGATAATTTGTCACTGGCTATGTGGAGGATATTTAAAGTCATTTCTAATACAGAATGCTTATTGTATAAGGTCTGTCCAGAAAAATTCCAGCCATTGTTAATATAATGAGAATGGTTTGCACAACATCCAGGTAACCTGGCAGCCAAGGAGAGTGGACTGGAATGTACATGTGTGAACAATGATGACTTCACTGTCCTAGTCGGTGGGGGCAGTAGACACCACTGAGTGAGCATGTGTACTCTGTGGCTGTCGCATTCAAAATGACTGGTGAGGAGAGCAACAAATCTGCATCAAATTTTGCATTAAGCTTGAACATTCCTCTGTGGAAACTATTTGGATGATTCAGAAGGCTGCAGGTGTGGGCAACTGGTGATTGGTGGCTTTATCACAACAACACGCCCACATCACATCTTGTGCAGAGTCAAGCCACTCAGGTGACTCGGCCTCCATACAGCCAAGATTTGGTGGCTTATGACATCTGGCTTTTCCCAAAACTAAAATCACCTTAGAAAGGAAAGAGATTTCAGATCATTGATGAGATTCAGGAAAATACAACAGGACAGCTGATGGCGATTGTTCTCACAATCCCAAGGTGCCTACTTTGAAGGGGACTGAGGCGTCATTGTCCTGTGTACAATGTTTCTTGTATCTTGTATCTTCATCAACAAATATCTCTATTTTTCACATTATGTGGCTGGATACCTTCTGAACAGACTCATACACCTTACACACCAAGAAAATCAGATTAGAACAGCTGTATGTCATAAAAATCAATCAAACCTTTTAAAAATCACTCCTTTAAAAAAAAACACCTTGAAATCAAAGATTTTAGCTCAAGTTGTTGTATTTTAGTCTTGAGTTGACTCCTGCTTTGCTGTTTAACTTTATGGTCTTGCGTAGAAGAGTACCTAGTCTGGGGTTGTTATAAGCATCAAATCAAATTCACATGTAACAGTTCCTTATAAATCATAAGATACTACATGAATGTGTACTGTAATGGAGGCTATTATTAATTTTTAAATTAACATGGAAACCTCAATAGGAATTTTTACCTTAAAGTTACAAGGCTAGGGATACAATAGTTTTGTTAAATGAACATCCTATGCTTCTACGTGACTTTGACTGACCTCCTTAAAAATTGTGACTTGTTTCCATTTGACCATGTGTATTTCCCCACCCGTACCCCACACTCCAGCACATTTTCCATTCACCCTACTCTTCCACTACCATCCACAGAATTACCCATTACATCTTCATTGAAACCATCTCTGACAAGCACCAGGTACTTTACAGGGTGTGAATGCAGGAGTGCAACACGAGGAAAAAGGCCGTGTTGGTCCCTTTAAATCACTTTGTTTCAAAGTAAAATCCTTAGAATTTTCATTGTTGCCAAGTCAGCTCATTTGCCTTTTCTTTTTCCCTCCAGTCATATTCTGATGGCTGCATTTGCTGAACAAATTTTATTTTAGCTTCATAAAAAAAGAAGTATCAGGTAAATAGAATTTGGCACCATCTGCTTGGAACTTAGTCATGATGTATGGGCGCCTTTCTCTAAATGATAAAATCTTGGAAATGCTGAGAGCACATTGAAAGCAACATTGCGGTAATTTAATGCACAGGTGTCGAAGGCACTGCTGGCAAGATGGACAAGGGAACTGAAGGGCGGCATGTCACTGCCGTGGGCTTTAGGAAATTAAAGAACTCCAGTGAGAGAAGTTCCTCCAGGCTTCTGGCTTCTCGTGACGTAATTGATGTGAAAGGTCTCAGAGTACATTCAGTCCGCATCATTTGTCAAATACTTTTAGGAATGGTAGAATTAATCAAAGAGACAAGATTTTTCTAATATTCATATAAGTTTAGAAGCTCTTTTTATAAGAGAAAATGGTGTCCAAATTCAAATGCTATATAGCAAGATACGGCCGATAACTCGGTGTTAAGATGAGAGGCAGGTTGGGGTAGTGTTTTCAAGTGTGCACTGTGGAATTGAACAGAATTCTCTTCAGGTATGTAGTCTGTCATTTCCTTGCTGTGTGATCTACAGTTAATTAAATACTCTAGCTTCAGTTTGTGTATCTATAAAATGGGTATATCTGTAGTAACTACTCAGTTATTGATCACTGTGAAACAAGCTACCTCATACTTAGTGGCTTAAAACAATTTATTCCATGACACTGTCGGGTAACTCGGTGGTACTTCAGCTTCACACGGTATCAGCTTGGGTACAAGAAAGGCTAGGCATCTGGACTCTAGACTGGGACTTCAGTGTTGTGTTGCCTGAGGGTCCTTGGTTCTTCTCCACAAGGCACGGTATTGGAGAAGAAACATTCTAAGCGTGAATATTCCAGGAAGAAGAAAGTTGGAAGATTTCAGGCCAGGTAAGGCTGAGGGCCAGAATCAGCACAGTGCCATTTCCACTGTACTCTGCTAATTGATTGTGAAGATTAAATTAAATAAAATGTGAACATTTTACTCAGATGTTAGTTCATCCTAAGCCTTCATTCAGTTGTTTCTAATGTTGATGACCTACGGTAACTTTGTTAACTTAGGTTACAGGACATGGCATTCGGGCATCTAAGATTAAGGCTTGGGAGAGCTGCCGTCCTCCAAGGGCCGACCTGATCTGCTTCCCCCCACTTTGCAACTTCTCCGCTCACTCTCCCCCCCTTGCTGCCTTCTCTCCAGCCGCACCAGCCTCCCTGCCTTTCAGCAAACATGTCCGGGAAGTTCCGACCTTGGTGTCTTTGCCCACCTGATCTCTTTTCACTTGGACATTCTGTCACCAAATGTCCACTTAGTAACGCCCTCACTTTCTTCCTCTAAGTCTTCGCTTTAAATCTCACTTTCTCAATGCTATCTTGACCATCTAATTTAATAACGCAGCCTGTTCCTACCTCACACTCCCCTAGATCCCCATGCCTTACTCTGCTCTGCCATTTTTGTTTGATTCGGGATGTAGTCACCTGATAATTGGTATAATTTACCCATTTATTATGTTTACTTTTTCTCTATCTCTCCCAATTTGTATGTAAAATTCAATGAAGCCAAGATTATTTAACCAATATATTCCAAGTGCCTAGAAAAAGTAACTAGAAGGTAGTAATTTCTTAATGAATATTTGTTTTTAAATGAACTGTTTCTGGTGTTAAATTCAAAGAAGATGCCAACAAATCAAGACAGCTTTCTCTCAGGCCATAGTGTCCACGGGTGACCTCGTTCACTTACATGGCTTTAATATAAGCTCTGTACAGTGACTCCCCAAATGTATTTTTCAGCTCCTTTCTCCCCCTTTCTCTCTCACCTAACTTCAGTATACGTCCCCTAACAGATCATTTTGTGTGCATGTCCCAAAGAAACGTGAAATTCAATGTGTTAAAGTTTGAATTCTTTGTCCACCCATATCCTCTTCCTTCTTGTGTGTGCACTATTTCAGAAGATGATATCATTCACTTAATTCAGAAGCCATTGAGGTACAGTTTATTCACCAGGCTAAGGCCTCCTAGTACTTAGAGTTAGAGTGAACACAGAAGCAATATGGCACTATTTTTTCAGTTTCTGTTTTGGTCAAAAAACATGCAGAGATTTGAATTTAACCATGGCTGTGGAGAGGTGAGAATGAGCTACAGTTGTACGCAAATGTTTAGTTTTAGTAACAGATTATTGAATTTTATTTAGATTATAAAGTAACTGAGGACTTTGGAGGAGGGGTACTGGACAGTGAAAAGAGGTGGGCTAACTAGATTGGCAGGTAACAGAAATTTAAAAATTATGAGAATTCAGTTATCAGAAAGAATAAGCTGGAAATATAGAAAGTTTGGGATTTTGATTGCTAGTAAGATGTGAATGGGAGAGGTGCCAAGGAAGACAAGTGAATTGCAGGTGAGGACGTAATACTTAGAGAAGCCATGACATCGAATCCGCGCTCTGTAGGGTTACCAATGCCATCAGAGAGAAGGACAGGCACTTCAGTGGAGAACAAGATGGTAGGCTACGCACCATTTTCCAGTGGCAATGAGAGTGATTTGGTTTCCGTGGATAACTTTAGATTTCCACAAACCAATCACCTTGAACTCTTTAAATCTAGTCACTTTCCAAGATCTATTGATTTTCGTTTATAGAGCTCACTTCCCTCCATCTCCTATACTACTGCCTTTGTTGATATTCATGGAATTTCAAATCCAGGTTATTTCAATAGCCTCTTAATTGGTCTCCTGAGACTCCAGAACTTTTACGCGCATTTTTAAAATGTGAACTAACTTGATATAATGAGCAAATGGCATTTTTCTCAGGATCAGATGGTGATGTTTTAGTGAACACTAGTGGATGCCTGCCCAGCATCCATCGACAACTTCTCTCTTCTGAACAGGAAAATTCTTGTTGATTTTGCTCAGATCTCCACCCTGCCTCCCGGCAGTCAGTGCCTAAGGGAATGTGGGAAACCAGTCGCTGGTCCAAAGAATGCCTGATTAGGTAAAGCGCACTGTTTCTCAAAGAGGGTTTCCTGACATTTGGGATGGTGCCATCCTTCCTTGGGCAGGGCTGTCTAAATATTGCTGGACATTTATCAGTCTAGATATTTCCCTCTAAATAATAAAAGTCACACAGTTACTGTGACAACCCAAAATGCTCCATACTATTATTGTCTGATTTGTGAATCACTTGTCTAAGGGGTCAGAGTAGGTTTGTGATGTAGTTCTGTTTTATTATTTATTTATTTATTTATTTATTTGAGAGAGGGGAGGGGAGGAAGAAGGAAAGGGAGAGAAACATCGATGTGAGAGAGAAGGTTGCTCTTTGCATGCCCCCAGTGGGAAACATGGCCCGTAATCCAGGCAGGTGCCCTGACCAGGAAATGAACTGGTGACCTTTAGGGTTTGCAGGCCAGCACTCAATCTACTGAGCCACATGAGCCAGGGCTAATTCTGACTGTTAAGAAATCAAGAAAATTCTATTGAGGAACACCAAGAAAAGTTTGTTCACACTGTCAAGAAGGCCACAGGAAGAAATGCCCTCTTTCTTGGGATTTTTCCCTGTCTGCATTGATCTCATTGAATTACTGCCTTGGTATCATCCTAAAAATGAGACTATCTCCATGCATGGTAGACTGGAGGTAGGCAAATATCTACATGTTTTCTTTTTCTTCTTCTTCTTTTTTTTTTTTAAACCAAACTCTGGGTCCTTGGCTTTCTAAATCAAATAACTCTAAGGCTCATACTATCTTGAGATTTCTTTTTATGTTAGAAAACAAAATTTTTAGCACTCACACTAGTTTGAGGTACAGTTTCTATTACTTGCTGTTGAAAGCATCCTAAACAACTTGTGTAATATTTTCAATCATCTAGTTCACTGTTTCCAAGAAGTAAAACCAAATCTATGCCATAAGGCACTTCTCTCTCTCTTCCTCTTCCTAATTTATTCAGAGAATTGATTTAAAAGCAGAGAAAAATCATTTGGAAAAAATTGCATGCAGCTTTGTTGGCTCAACCAAATTCATATTGATTTCTTTGTTAGAGGAAAGGAGAAACAAGCCTCTGTTTCCTACAGTGTACTGGTAGGATTAGCCCTTTGCTATTTCTCGATTGATCCATTCTCTTCATCACTCCTCCCCTCCTTTTTGTCTGATAATCAGCAGCAACTGCTTTCTGAGCAGCTGAACTGAGGGTCAACCACAGTTTCTTAGGGGACATACTCAATGGAATAAGGGAAAAGGACATTTTGGTTATCATAGGAAAGAAGATTCTCTCCAGAGAAAGAGCTCTGTGCATCAATGATCAGAAGAAAGGAAGCCCTAACTACTCTTTATGACTGATGTCAGAGTTCAGGTTTGTCTTTGAATTATTAGCCACAGGTAGAAACAATCCTTACAACAGACACCAGAGAGAGAGGTAAGAAGAGAAACTTAGCTAGAAATAAAGGATTTTTTGCAAGGTCAGATCTATTTTTCTGAGTCATTCAAGATGTAACTTACTTGAAAGCTCTGAAGATAAAGGTGACATATTGTTTCAGAACTCAGGCAGAAATAGGAAATGTGTCCTTTCATGCATTCCTTTTAGACAAGCCTTTATCTAGTAGATCACAGTGGAGGAGGTTTTAGTTCTCCAGGTCTTGATTCTGTCCCAAGAAGATAGGCAATTGGACCATAAACTTCTTCCTGGAACACGCAGATGAGAGAAAGATCTACGTTCCTTTGAAAACTGTTTGGATATTCATCATGCATGCCTGAAATGCAGTCATTCTGTTTTAATGGCACTTAGGCAATTGAAATCGCCTGGCAGTAAAAGAAAGAGGTGGAGGGACAGGAAGAGATTGTCTTGAATGGCGGGAATGAAGTCTTCGGGGGAGGCTGGAGGATCTGAAATTGTCCTTCAAGAGTCTCGACTGCATCGCTGGCCCTCCATCCTCTCACACGGGGAGCTTCCTCGCAAGCCCGCTCAGCGTGCGAGCAGCGGCATCTGCCCCTGTCTCTAGCAAGCTCTGTGGGTTTCAGGGATGAACACACAGTGTTCCAACAGTGTGATAAGGTGGCCCTCTTAGTTTTTCTCAGCTGGCTTCCCTATTTGTCTGAATAGGAATTAGAACATCTATATGTTGCTTGTTGTAAAACATGATTTGTTATCTCCTTCATTCTCCAAAGGATTAATATAGTTTATTGTTTCTGGTAAAAACCTAGCAGATGTTTGTCTTTTTCTCTTTCTTTCCTTTGTTTCTTCTTTCATTCCTCCCTTTTTCTTCTCTTTTCTTTCCTTCTCTTCACTCTTCCCCTCCTTTTTCCTCTCCTCTCTTTCCTCTTTTTATTTTAATTTTTCCCTTTTTAAAGATTTTATTTATCTTTAGAGAGAGGGGAGGGGAAGGAGAGAGGGAGAGAAACATCAATGTGTGTTTGCCTTCCATACACCCCCTACTGGGGACCTGGTCTGCAACCCAGGCATGTGCCCTTACTGGGAATCGAACCAGTGACCCTTTTGTTCACAGGCTGGCACTCAATCCACTGAGTCACATCATTCAGTTCCTCTTTCCTCTTTTGATTGCCTTGTGTCTTATTCTTCTTCCTATGATTGAAAGATTCCAGAACCCACTTCTCACTATAGAAAAATAAAATTGGAGACTCTAGTCAGAATCTTTTAGGAAGGGATCAGACATACAACATAAGATTGAAAGTCAAATGAACTTACACCAGATTTTGAATCCAGAAATAGTTACAAAAGACAGTGGTAGAGGGGGAGTCTTTTACCTGGTGTGGCACTGTCAGCCGCAGCAGGGGAGGGTGTTGTGTCAACTGGGGTATCTGACTGTGGTCACGCCATGCTCACAGGGCTGGTCTGTAACACGTCTGGCCTCCGACCACTTCATGGAATGGGATGAAATTAGAGCTTCTTGCCTCCCTCCTTTCAAAGCCAGCTCACTGTCAGTCCAGATGTGATAGGATCATTTTAACAATAGCCTCCTATTGTTTTTTCCAAAGCACTGATTCTAATGGAGATGGTTTTAGGTCAGAGGAAAAAGGGTGAGAGTTACCAAGGTCAGTTTGTGTCATGGATGGCTGCTGGGAACTCTCTTAGTTTGGCCGAAATGATCTGTGAATAACTGTAGTTGAATTTACCTGATTCTTCCTACTACCTGCTCCACTCCTGAGGTCCAATCTGCTTTCAAGTTCTTCTGATTTTCCTTATAAATATATAACTCTGAGATCTATATATCTATGTATCTATGTATCTATGTATCTATCTGTCTATAAATCTGAACTCTATCTATCTGTCTCTATCCATCCATCCTTCCTTAAAAGTTTTCCATCTTCCATGTGGTTTCATGGTTTGGTTTTGTTTTTTAAATTTTGGGGGGTGTGATGTGGAGAATAAAGTTAAATTTCTTAGCAGGCTTTTCTAAACTGATCCTAAT
Source organism: Micronycteris hirsuta (assembly GCA_004026765.1). Taxonomy (NCBI): domain Eukaryota; kingdom Metazoa; phylum Chordata; class Mammalia; order Chiroptera; family Phyllostomidae; genus Micronycteris; species Micronycteris hirsuta. The sequence goes on from PVJI01002369.1 coordinate 18,156, forward strand.
TATCTATCCAACCTCACTTATAGCAAATCTCCATCTCAGATCTCAGACTTTCCCTCTAGAACCTTTGTGCTTTTTATATTGTGCCTCTCATGTATGCAAAACGCACACACAGCATGCTGCTACAGAATCGGTGCTTTGCTTGTGCTATTTCTTCTCCCTTGAACACCTTTCCTTCTCTTCTGTGCTCAGCTCTTCCTTGCCTGTAACTATGACATGTGCTCTATAACCACCCCGCCCCTCCCAGGGACTTCACTGCACACCCTACTTCAGTGTTGCTGGTACTGAAATCAGTGATATCTCTCATGAGATTGAAATGAACTGTTTTAGAATCTGTTTTCTCTTCTAGACTGTGACACCACTGAAGGCAGGGAGCATGTTTTATTCAGCTCTAAATTCCCTACAGAACAGTGAGAAACTCAGAATTTGGTGCAAGGAACTGAATATGCAGTGAAAACCAGGGTCCTGTTGCACGTTTATTCTGCAGTAGGCTCAGAAGAGCGAGTAGTATCTTCTGTCAATAACTGCCTGGAGTGTGGCGCAGAGGAAAGCTAGTGCTGCGATTGATTCATGCCAAGGCAATTGTGTCTTGGGCAGAATTGCAAGTGGCAAGTTTGTCAATGCACTTTTCAAATCTGATGTTTTTTGACTCTAGCCTCTGAAAGATTTGCACACTTTTGGTCCCAATAAAATTTCCAGGGGCTCTTTCTCTTCTTGTATACATGGTTTCTTAGACATCGCTGCTGTGACAGAAGTATAGAAATGACATTAATGGATGCTTCTATTTTGCACTCAAAAGCATGATGTTTCCTCTTCTCTGGCCCAGAATCCCGTTAAGAATCAAGAAGCAGAAGCATGAGCTTATTCTCAGAAGCTCATGGCGTAAAACTTCAGAAAGTTAGCTTCGTGTTTGCAGAGCAGACATTCTAAAGAACAGGATGATCCTTGACCTCAGGTGCTTGAATCCCCACAACAGTTCACGGAGAAAAACTGGTGGCTGGCCTATGGACTTGTGCCTACCATTTTTGTCCTTATCCTGAAAAGTCTTAAAGGTGCTGGCCTCCAGCTCTGTTTTCTTCCCACTGTTAGCAGCTGCTTGAGTAGCCACCTTATCAGACAGTGGACGGATAGCTAGAGCACCCAGCTGTTCCCTCACTAGCATGACAATGGATATCTTTGCATGAATTTCCATGAACTTTGATATAAACTAGTATGCTTTGTTTCAAAGTCCTAACTCCAAATATAAAGAAACTTAATTACTCAGGCTACTGCTACTGTGTCGAAGAATAATATTCAAAGCTGTGGGGAGGGATGAGGCTTCAACCTACAAGGACCAGATATTAAACACTATATTTATCATATGTAAGGGAATACTGTATTCAGAAATAGAAGACTCTTGAGCAAAAAATTCAGTCATCAGTCATGAGCAAGAGCTTTGCTAGCTGGGAGCTATAAGGAGGACTGAAGCTATTCTTGAACTCAGAGCACTTAGGTTTTAATGGGGGAGTCCGTACATGTTTAAAATTAATTGTAAGGTAGACTAGAGTGTATTGTACTAGCAGTACAAGAGAATGCACAGCAAATGGAGATCGTGGAAACCTTTTGAAGAGAAGAAAGTATCTTTAATACTATCTTCAATGGTACTTGGAGAAGGAACGAGAGAACTGGGATCCTGCATGGAATAAATATCCGAGCAGGGCCCTGATTGGTGTTGCCCAGTTCATTGGAGCATTGTTTCATAGACTGAGTGGTCGCGGGTTCAATTCCTACTGAGGGCACATACCCAGCTTGTGAGTTCAGTACCCAGTCAGGGCACAGATGTTCTTGGGTGATTATATATATATAATCAGAGCAGGTGTACCCAGGATTTTAGATCAGTTCTCACATCTAAAATCTGGTGCATAAAAGTGAGACATATTGGGATCATTTAAAGATTTCACCAATTTTGGTTCTAACAAGTTTAGGGTATTGAGAAATTACTAAAAGTTCACAAGGAGAAATGTCCAAGGATGTTAACTACCTCCGTGGATGTAAGAGCGGAAACTGGGAACAGCGTAGGGAATAGTGAACATCACTCCCCATTAGAAATGCTGAAAACCATCTAAGACCCAATGTTAAACGAACAGAGTTGCATGCAATGTAATACTGCCTATGTTTAAAAAAACACATAAAACAATGGGCATGTAAATGAACATAGAAAAAAATAGGAGAAGACACATCAACTTCTTGGAAGCAGTCCTTCTAGGTAATCACTTAGGATTGGGTATGTGCTTAAATAAGATATAAGCCTTTGCTGTATATGTACTTCTATAACTCATACAATTAAAATTTTATAAAACATTTTTTCAAATGATGAATTCAAATAGGCAAAAGAGGAAGCAGGGAAGAGCATCTCAGGTGCAGGGAGCAGCAAGATCCATGGGAGAACATGCAAATGTGTACCGACCCCCTTAATGAGTCTTAACTCTTTATTGCCCGCCCTTCCATCTGGCTCCTCTCAGGCTTTGTCATCTAAAATGTAAACGTGATTGGGTTACTGCCCTGCTTAAAAGGATCAAGTGCCAACTCCTTGATTTGTCATCCGAGGGCCCCCAGAATCTGACCTCTCCAGTTCATTTCCTGCACCTTCAACTTCTACTGAACCAACGCCCCGGCAGCTTTGTGCCTGCCCCCCACTGCCTTCGTCCAGGCCTCTGGGAAGACCCTCTCAGCTTTGGCCATCTGTCACCCTCAAGGCTGCCAAGTCCTGTGTGATTTTTCTGAGCACACCTGCATTGCAGGCTGTGCGTGCTCCAATCGCCTACATCACTCTCTTGGACTTGTTTTCCATGTCTAAACTTTAATGAATTTTGATAGTTTAAATTCTTTATGGGTCAAGACTACATCTGGCAGAAATCCATTCATTTTCTTATTCTTTCATTCAACCCACAATTGAGTGCCTGCTATTTTCCAGGCAGTGTGCTCGGTGCTGGAGAGAATTTAAAATTGAGCAAAACATGTATTCCATCCTGAAAATTCCTAAAATCAAGAGGTAAAAGAAGAAATAGATGGAGATGTAAGAAAAAAAATCAAGTTGGTGTTGTACCATGAGCAGGGGTTAGTTCACACGTAAGGACATAGTGAACGTGTAATGTGGCTTCAACTGCCCACTTGTATCCCTCCCATTTCCTAATAGTGTCTGATCTTCTTATGGGGAATGACCGCATTAGATCATGTCTTGCTAGTCCCAGCCCAGAAGCAGGCACATATTCCAAGCACATATTCCCTCCTGTCATTGTCATCTTGAGGACACGAGGACAAATGTTTTCGTTGCTTCCAGGAAGCAGTTGCTCCAGACAGAGGCATCCCAGTAGTTCCTGCAAATGTCTAATTTCCTGTCTTGCTTCCAGTCCCCAGGATCCTGCCTTCTCTCCAGTCGGTGAGGTATCGTGTGTCCAATCATATTTCCCTTTTAGTTGTAATTTCCCAGGGAGTTAGTTTCTATCATCTGTGATCCAGAGATCTGATACTGTGGATGAGCATTAGCTGATGCCACAGAATAGTCACGGGTTCAAATAACAACATTTGGGTTCCATGTAGAAGTTCTTAATGCAGTTTGGGTTTGGGGTCAGGGCACAGGTTGATTACAGAGGTACAGCCAGCCAGAGGTGAAGTGAGAGAGAGCTCCCACCATGCCTCACTGCCCCTTCTTTGTGCTTAGTTGCATGCTGGAAGATTTAGATAAATAAGGAGGTAAAAATTTTCAAAGAACTAATTTCTTCATAGACTAAATGGACCTATTGGCAACGGTCGTAGTCTGCTGATATTTTCTTGTATGTATGTATTTTTTTATAGATAGAGACAACCTGGAATCAGCAAGTTCACTTTGTCAGCCCTTCGTGGGTGCTGAATGTCTCCAAAATGTGTCTTACCTGAGCACGTATTTTTGTTTGTTTGTTTGTTTGTTTAATTGACTAGTGCATCTACTTGGGCTTGTTTTGAGAACCAGCCCATTATTAGTATGGTTTTTAAATGCCTCCTGATCTTGACAAGATAGAAGAATACCGCGTCCGTGGTTGACTTCATGAAACAACTCTCTCCCCACTGCCCACTTGTGATTTAGATAGAAGGCTTGAGTCAGCCAACTAGTCTCACTTTTCCCTACTTCGCACTTGTGCACTTGTGCCCGAGGGCAGAACAGTGGCTGAGGCTGTATATAAAGAAGTTCAAGTTTAAAACTAAAAAAAGCCTATGAGTTAATCATTCAGTTCCTTTTAAGTGTTGATAATCAGGGAGAATAGAAACACTTTGTTCTGCTGGGTGAGCTGCCTCCAAATTGCCTATGTCAGGGGTGATCCATCAGGGCTTGTCTCAAAGTGTTTCTACCCTAGGAAACCGTTTCCCATCCTCCCTCCAACCAGATGTGGTTTTCCCTCCCCCTCCTCCGCACCTTCAGCCGCTCCACTGAATTGGCACAACACTTTTACAGGGCGGATGTTAAGAGCGCTGACTTTGGAGGCAGAGGGACCTGTGTTCAAATCTCTGGTTCAGTCGGTGGCTGCAGTGCTCTGTGACCTTGGGAATCCTCTTCGCCTCCTCAAGTCTCACTTTTGTCCTCTGCAAACCTGGTACACTAACTAGTGCCCGGAGTGCTTGCTTTAAAGACTAAATAAGAAAAAGGGATATTAAAGGCACGGAATGGACCATGTAGCAATTTAGTCATTGATGGTTGTTTTTGATGATGGTTATTTATGTGTTCATTCTTAATAATATTTGTGTTCTCTGTTATAGCACTTACCAAAATCTGTAATAGTCTCGTTTATTTGTTTTCTCCTCTCAGAGAACATAAAAATCTCCATTCTTGTGTTTTGTTCATTATTCTATGCCGAGTGTCCAATATAGCGTAGGGCTAATATTTGTAGAGTAAGTTTTTACTGCTGTCGTTGTGCCGTTGTTCTGCTCAGAGCTCTCACTGTTCTAGACCAGAAGGCCAGCATGATTCATATATGCATGCTGAGAACCTAGCACTGTGTTTACAATAGGAAGAAACTCGGTATCTATTAACAAATGAATGAAGAAAGTAACAAAGCTGCATTTGTCCCAATTAGCCTTCTAAATAGAAACTTTCTTGGTGACAGAGGTTGAGGCTTATCTTTGTATCCATGGAGCCTAATAGGTGTCCAGTAAACACTTGCTGAATCCGTTCTGTTAAAATTGAGAGGAGGGATTTGCGACTTAATGATGGAATTGAGATGAGCTGAGTTCATTTCTGCTGCACCTTCTATTTTCTGTCTGACTTGGTTTATTTCTAGTCTCTGCTGCAGAGTCTGGCATGAGAATCTATCAACAGGAAGGCAAGAGGGATTAACTTAGTAAAGGACTCAATTATTGTTCCGAATAAGACTGAACAATAGCCCTTCCCAATCCCTGCTCAGCCCCCACAACTGCACCATGGCAGGTGGAAGAAGTAAATAACACTGAGTTCCTATTCCTCACCTGTCAATTTGTTTGCACCAGTGACAACGGGTATTGAGGACAGACTAGAAGAAACTCACAGAGGAGTAATAGGCAGCCTCAGAGGGTGCCTGGAAGGAGGGATTGTATTTAATTAGGAGCTACAGTGGGCTGATTATGTAAACACATCAGTCTTGGGCCCTTTTAAGCACCAGCTATTTTAGCTGCCCTCTTTCCCTGAAGAGCTGCTTTCTGATTCACAGTGCAGGGTAGAAAGGAAGGGAGAAGTCTAACATTGTCGGGAGCTGACTGCTTTTTTCTGCATCCAGGACTATTCCTCTGATTGCCTTACCCAGAAGATGGTGTGGCATCCACCATTAATGATGAAAAGCTGTTTAAGGCTCTCCTGTGCAGATGTCACCCAGGAGTAAGCAACTATGTCCACCAGCATGAGGAGCAGTCACTGCAAAATAAGCTGCCTCCATTCCCCAATGAGTATTTACCTTGTCATGACGGATTAAGTCCCACCTTACTCTTGCCCCCTTGACCAGGCCCCTTAGTGCAGAGGGACCTGAACCACACAAAGACGACTTGTAATTCCAATTCTACTAGTCTCTAGGATCATGACAAAAGTCTCTTACAAGTTGTGTGACTTTGAAAACATCACTAGACCTCTCTGAGTCTCAAGTGTGAACATAATGTCATACCTGCCTAGAGAGGCTGGGCTTGGCTTGGCATGAAACCACTCCAGATGGTCCCAGTCTGGAATAGTTTGTAGGCAGTGAAAGGGGGCATATTAGGGCTATTCTCATGGGCGAACACACGCTCTTTTCATATTCCCCGTTATGCATCCATGTAAACAAACATCATGTCAGAACCACATGCAGCCTTGATGAAAACTAGAAAATATGGAAGGGCCTCTGAACAATTCATTTTACCGGTGTCCTCTCAGGAGGATAACAGAGAACCTTAAAGGTGCTTGAGTGACAAGTACAGGGACATTTGTAGCAGCGTAACCTCAGCAGCCTGCATCTGGAAACAACTCCAATGTCTATCAACATAAGAATGGACAGAAAAATTGTGGTCTATTAATACAACCTAGTAATAAAAAGGAACAAACCGGTGATACATGAAAGAATGTGACCAATTTCAAATGTATTAGGCTGTGTGAGAAGAACCAGACACAAGAGAGTACATACAGGGAAAACTAATCTATCATGATGGAATAGTGGTTACCTGGGTGGGGGAGTGGGGAGTTGTGGATATTGCCTTAGGCATGGGGTTGTGAAAATGTTCTGTATCTTGGTCAGGTGGTGGGTGCTTGAGTGTTTATATGTGTAAGAACTCATCCAGCTGTATACTTAAGATTAGTGCACAAAATATGTTATATCTTAAAGAAGTATATGTACATATTTTTATATATTCATGTAATTGATTATTCAGTAATTTGGAATATAGATATGTACATATGGTGTATACACACACAGATATTATATATATTATATGTGTGCATATATATGTGTGTATATATGTATACTTCAAGTGCTGCCAGTGGAAAGAGGGTTCTTCTACTGAGTCACAAGAAAAGGGGGGACCCAAACATAGGAGGATGAAGTGTAGTGGTAAAGTGCAATTAGAGCAAAAACAGAGGACTGTCCCCTGGTGCCCAGTGTCTCATCCATGACCAGGTGGCTTGGTTCTGTGCCACTGTGGATGAAGCCCAGCCTCTAGTGTCTCAGGCCTGCACTTGTCCTCACCAAGCCCAGGAGGAGGGTCTGGACCCAGAGATGCAGAACTTCTTTGTGTCTCATTTTCCCATCTGAAAGTCCACTGCCAAAGCTGTGCTTGGACCGTGACTGAAACTACACTTGGGCCTGTGCTTGGGCCTGCACTTTGGCCCATATGGCTTCCAGGACTGCATTGCTGCTGTGGAAAGAGAGAGTACACAAATGAATGGGCGAACAGATGAACAAATGTATGCTACCCACAGGAGCCTTTGTTAAGCTTTGATTACATTACCTTGGACTTGGCAGAGAGCAGGCTTTCTTTCAAACTAACCAATCTCTTTCCTGGCTCTTTGCAGGCTTGTGCTGAGCCCTCCCCTTAACCAATCCCTTTTCTGGATCTTCTGGGGTTTTGTGTCCCTTATCCAATCTGATCCTTTTCTCAGATTTTCTGAGGCTAGACTCCGCCTGTTTATGTTGCCATTTTGGCTCTCCTATGCATGCCTCAAAGTTTCCCCTTGTCATCTGGTTTCTGCCACCCATGTGCTTACCTCTCCCTGTGCCATCTTGTCTTCTACAGTGCATGCGCCTAGCAAAGGAATTCCTCCACTCATTTATTCCTCACCCCCCATAACCCCGCTATTGCAGCAGTTGCCTAGGGGGGATGGAGATTAGAAAGTTATTCTTCCTGCCCACTCAGGATTGCTCAGAAATCAAGTCCCTTGTTGGAGGTCATGGTTATCCCCTGGGGAGACTGTGAATGTTGCAGCTTCCTAGTGAATCAAGCTTAATGTCCAAATCAGCTCCCTATTTTATTAGGCTTAATGTCTGATTCCATTTGTTTTCTCCCTTTGTTAATAACTCGCTAACTACCTATGCCAACAAGTGGACAAATCACATAGTAGGGTTACCACCAATAAGAAATGGCGTTTTGATTTAGATACCTAGAGGCTAGAATGTATTTATGATTACTAGGTAATTATTTCTGAGAAAGGCAAACCTTTACTAAATCAATAATCAGTCTTTGGCTAGTGACCCTGAAGGCAGAATGAGTTAAATGAAATTATTTTGACAGGATTAAATTGTATTGACATCTTAGTAATGGTTTCTGTCTCATTAGTTAGCACAAGGAAGATTATAGTAAATCATTGATCACTAAAGCTCTTTTAAAATGTGGAATCCTATGTTTAAAAAACAATAAATTCCATTCATAAGAAGGCAATGGATATCTCTCTCTGTTTTTTTAAAATTATATGATTTGATTTTTTGACTCATAAACTAAGGCCAACAACAAAGACAATTGTTATCTTTCTAAATTCATGTAGATGTAGAATTTTCTATTCTTCCCACCTTCTAAAGAAGCACAAAGGAAAAGAAGAAGGAGAATGCTTTTTCTCAGGAGGAATCCTTTGTAAAAATGCAGAGAATAACCATGTATTTTTCCCCAATAGAGATTAGCATTAAACCCATTGCACTTCCACAGAGAAAGAAAATGCATTGCCCTGAGGGGTTGGCGCAAGGAAACAAAACTGTGTTTTTTTCAGGTAATTCTTCACTGTGTTTTGATTTGGTAAGGAAAACACTTCAGAGGGGATGGAACCCCATCCTTCTTTAGAAAAGGAGGAAGCTTCAGCCAGGTAGGTTGCTTTCTGCCCAAGGTCATCCCGAGACCGTGGTTCTCGAAGCATTCCTCTGCATCCGGCAGCATCAGCATCATCCAGGAACTTGTTAGGAATGCAATTTCCCTATCCCTGCCACAGACCTGCTGAATCCAAAGCTGTGGGAATGAGGCCCAGCAACCTGTGTTTTAACAAGCCCTCCAGGTGATTCTGACACAGTTAAAATATGAGAACTGCTAAAAGTGGTTAGAGGGGGAAATAAAACTTTAACAGCTAGAACCAACTTTTTTGCTGGAAGTCATATTTTCCATAATTCCTAGCGGCAAAGCCAGCAATAAAGCTAAGTAGGAAACTGGAACTTTTTCCTGGCTACTACCGAGACAATCTCATAAAACTCCAATACTTCACGTTACATTAAAGCGATCTTTGGGGGACGCTTGACTTTCATAAGAACAATAGCATTGTAGGGAAAAGAACAATGTGTCATTTTAGCAAAATCTTTTTAGATTTGGGAAATGAAGCTCTATTTTAGTATTTTAAAGCTGGGTACTCGATATTTACAGGTATTTCTTACGCAACACGTATAGGTTTCTCTGGATGTCTCAATGCTAAGTCCAGCACAATTCCTGTTCCACTGGTCTTGCTTTACAAGTATGGTCTTTGGAAGCCTGCTGGCCAAAACCCCTGTCTTCCTTGGATCTCTCTCAGAGCTCACACATGAAGGCCAGGCAGATGGTCAGCATGAGTGGAAGACAAGCTACCAAACTGTAGATGACCAGGAACCAGAGGTCCCTCTGAAGGGAGCAGCTCCTTCTCGCCACTGGCCAGTTGTTGCTGCATCAGAATACAGACCCAGCACTTGCCAAATCTTCTAGTGTTTTATGAGAAGCCAGAAATATGAATTATTGGGGAAAATTTCTGGCTTTGAAATGTTAGCAGTAAATTTATATTTTTAAACACCATGCAAGCCCAAATACAACATGTGTGCACGCCATTAGTGTTTGACGTCTCTTGTGTAATGCATATCATGAGTAATTGATGGCCAGGTTTGCCCAGGGAACACTGTCTACCTGGGATCAAGTCAGGTAGTTGATCATTTTGAAAGCGTAGCTCCAGTTTACTAAAACTTTCCACCAAAAACGTCTTGGCCCTAGAGAACCTAAGAGGCATCATGTTGTGACTATATATAGGTTTAGGATGAGTTAGATTTTATTGTCTTCTGTGACCTTTATTCTACATATCCCAAACCACTTTTTCCAGGTTTTTTTCTTTTCCACACTTTTCAATTAAATCTTAGGCCAGTCTGACATTACTCTCTCCATCAGCATTTCATGTCACCATCACAGACGCTTAAGGAAGTTGTAGTTCACGGCCATGTTAAAGGTGCTCTGGGCCAAGTGCCTTGCTTCCAAGTGGGGACCCGGGTAAAGGGAGACCCAGTGACATGACTGGGGTCAACAACTGGTTATGCGGCAGCAGGAGGTGTGGAGTCTGGGATTCCCAAGTCTTATTCCTGGTTCTTCGTAGCTGACGATGCAACACAATCTGCACTGAAGGGACTAGTGAACCTTCAGAACTGAATACCTTCAGGCCTCTTAGTGTCGATTTCTGATGCACAAAGTTTAAAAAAAAACAAGAAAAAAACCCAATAATGATCTAATGATTCTCTCTCCACAAAGAAGATAATGCTAGCTTTCCAAAAAAATGAATTATTTAAATTATCATCAATTTCCATTTTATTTATTGTCCTCTGTGCCATAACCTTTTTCACTAAAATACAATACATTGGCAGGTGCTGAAATGTCATATCATCTAATTGCCATCTCTATTATGTGGGACTATTTTGAATCATGTGCATCTCCTGGTGGACTCACTTGTGGAGTAAGAGTAGTTGGTCTTACACACTGTGTTTTGTAATAGTTATCTTATTATTATTTTAAAAAATAGCCTTTGAGTTATGAAATTTGACATCTTGCAGGTATGTAAGTAATCAACTACTTCAATGTTTTCTAAACTTTTAGCTGGGGAACCTATTCTTCAAGTGAAAGTGTCATGAGGCTGCCCACGATATAGACAGAACTGAAGCGACAAGGAGGGTTCCAGACCTCTCCGGGAATGTCTTCCCCTAATGCTCTTTCCCAGGTATAAGCATTTGTTCTCATGAGATTCTGCTGATCCAGGCTGCACTTACCTGGGAGACTCTCCTTCAGGTGTCATCTGGGCTTCAGTTTGTGGGCTGGGCTTGGGTCTGCTCTTCTACATGTCTCATGTGTGTCCCAAGTTACAGGGCAGACAATAACAGGGGGAAACTATGCTTATGTCAGATTTTAAAGTTTAAGAGGGCCTCAGGCCACATCATGTCTGCCGATATCTCATTGGTCAAAACAATTCATATGCCAGGAATTAAGGTGCAGGGAAGAACACCCTACTCACCATGAGACTACTGCAACTGTGTATAAAAACTCTGTTCCATGCCCTGGCTGGTGTAGCTCAGTGGATTGAGCATGGGCTGGGAACCAAAGGGTCCCGGTTCGATTCCCAGTCAGGGTACATGCCTGGGTTGCAGGCCAGGTCCCCAGTGAGGGCCATGTGAGGAGCAACCATACATTGCTGTTTCTCTCACTCTCTGTCTCCCTCCCTTCCCCTCACTCTAATAATAAATAAAAATAAAATCTTAAAACAAAACAAAACAAAACTCTGTTCCAGGAGAGTGAAGAATTTAGACAATAAGTTCAGTCAACCACTGTATCCTACCCCATGATGATCTATCTCTCAGCCAACTCAATATAACTCATAAAACAATACCAGGCCATTAAAAAGCCATGCATCGAGTCCAGCCATATCATTTTACCAGTGGGCCATACTGAGATACAGGAAGTCTAGTGACTTCTTCAAGGCTACACAACTAAAGACAGGTCTAGAACCCTGGTGAGCTGACTCAAAGTTCAGGACTTTCTGCACCACACTGTAACAGGTCTACCTTCAAGAAATGGCCCAAGTTGCTGGAGTTAATTAGCAATGCTGTAAAGACAATTTTGGATATATTGAGCTGTCTTTGTTTTGCTAGTAGGTTTAGAAGTCTATTTAATACAAACGGGAAGATGGCCTGAGCGCCACGCAGGAAATGGGGCAGAAGTATTCCTCCATGATCTGGCATTTGGTGACAGTATAATTTTGCATACAGTGTTTGCTTTTCAAAGCATCATTTCTAACATTTGTCAAATGGGATAATAAAGAAGGTCGTTGTGAGAATCAAGTACCTGATGTTCAGTAATTGTGAGGTGTTTTTTTTTCCCCATGGGTTTATCGTTCAGTAGGCAAGAGCTGTGCCTTCCTTTTTTTTGTGCACTGTTAGGAAACCAAAGTCCTATTTATTTAGGAGCAAATCCTCCTTACTGAAGATAGAAATATTATACAAAAAAAGGCTAACCAATTCTTCTTGTAGCAAAGGGCAAAAAAAAGGTCATTTTCTCCCACTACCCCAGGTTTTTCTAATATGGAGTTTCCTAAGATACAAGCAAAATGAAAAGCCTGCTTTGAAGTCAAATTCAAAGGTACAATACGTGTTTAGTAATTACTATAATAGCAAAATTTGAATGGCTTAAATAATCTGTCGTGAACTGCTTCAAGGCCATGTGGTTGGCAGGGTGCCCGTTTGACACGTAGCTTTCTCCATTTTTCCTGATGATCAGGTGGCATAGCCAGAGCCTCTGTGACATGTTTGTCTCACTTGAATGCTTCATCATATTGCATTGCTCTTTTATCTTAAAACTGCTACTCGTCCCAGCATGAAAATGTATGTATCTATTCATTAGTCTGTCAGAATGTCTGTAAACATTAGATTGCTTTACAGAAGCAAATGCTTAATTTGTAGCAAGGAAGTATATTTAAATTTTTCCCATAATGTTGTAAAATAACTAATAAATGTAATTGTGTTTATAGGGTATATTAACACCAACTAGGTATAGTGACTTAATAAATCTAGTGATTGAAATATTTTGTGAAAATGACTCTACTGAATGAAATAGAAGTTGTAAGATTCCTATAAATGCATTTCCTCCAAATATAAATATGTGTCTCAATACTTTGCAAACATTATTTATCCTTGCTATTCTTAGCATCTACTGACCTGAATTATGTAGTTAAATATAGTTCTTATTCTACCTGCAAATTTCCGGAGATTCTTTCCTTTATCTTCAGCTCATTAATAAAAGTTCACAAAATACTGGGTAGAAGGTTATCCAGAGAGTTGTTGAACTGAGTGCAGATGATATTTATAACTACACAGAGAGTTTCCCCCATCATTTGTGCTACATTGAAAGTACCGATCTGTTAAGAAGTTCAAAGAAAGAGGAAAACTTGCATCTGTTCTCAGTAATGGCACTTTCTGCCCCCCCGTATCCACATGCGCTCTACTTCTGTCTTCACTGATTTGCTACCTTTCACTATTCCCACAGGACCCATCTGCCAGAATATTCCTGCTGGTGTTCTAGGATTATGAATAATAACAAAGGGGCTTCTGCCTTCCAACTTGATTTTTTAAATTAAAATTTCATCAAGGTATAGCATGCATACAGAATTTTACACAGTTCATAAGTACATAGCTTAATAGATTTTCACAGAGTGAAAACAAGCGGCCATCGCATATATTAGAAAATAGAAAACCAGTGACACTCCCAAAGCAATATTCATGCACCTCCTGGTTGCTAACTTCCAAAAGGTAGTCACTGTCCTCACTTCTATTTTGCTTCTGAACTTTTTTTTTAATCAATTTTTTTTAAGATTTTATTTATTTATTATTAGAGAGAGGGGAAGGGAGGGAGACAGAGAGGGAGAGAAATAGCAATGTATGGTTGCCTCTCACATGGCCCCCACTGGGGACCTGGCCTGCAACCCAGACATGTGCCCTGACTGGGAATCGAACCAGGACCCTTTGGTTCCCAGTCCGCGCTCAATCCACTGAGCTACACCAGCCAGGGCTGCTTCTGAACTTTTTATAAATAAAATCTTACGATATGTTCTCTTTTGCTTACCTGGAGATTTCTATATTTTCAACTTAAAGGATAATTTCACTTCTTATAAAATTAAGAATTGACAGTTATTTTCCACTTGCCTTTTGGTTGCCATCATTTCTGTTAAAAATCAGGTTATTTTTATTTTTAATTTATTTTATTTTTTATTGTTGACACTATTATAGGTATCTCCCGTTTTCCCCCACCTTTGCCACCTTCCACACAGCCCCCATCCCCCCAGTCTTCACCACGTTGTTATCTGTGTCCATGGGCTTGCATGTATGTTCTTTAACCAGTTTCTTCCCGTGCCCCGCACTCCTCTGCCCTCTGAGTGTGTCAGTCTGTTTGGTCTATATATCCGTGGCTCTGCTTTTATTTTGTTCATCAGTTTATTTTGTTCATTAGATTCCACATATAAGTGAGACCGTATGGTACTTGTCTTTCTCTGACTGACTTATTTCACTTAGCAAAATATCCTCCAGGTCCACACATGCTGTTGCAGAAAGTAAGAGTTCCTTCTTTTTTGCAGTGTGTAGTAACCCATTGTGTAAATGTACCACAGCTTTTTTATCCACTCATGTATCAGTGGGCACTTAGGCTGTTCCCAGATCTTGGCTACTATAAATAATGTTACTATAAACATAGGGGTACATATATTCTTTCTGATTGGTGTTTTGAGATTCTTAGGATTTTATTAATGAATTATTGAAACTAATATATATTTTATCTGTGGCTGCCTTTTAAGAATTTTTTTGGTAGCCTTACAATGATATTCTTAGAGGTGTTTTTTTTTTTTTTTTGTCTTTATCCTGCTTCAAGTTTTAAATACTTTTAAAATTTGAAGCGTGCTGCCTTTCAATGGTTTTGGAAAATATTTGGACACCGTCTCTTCAAATATTGTCACTGTTGCTCTCTCTTTTTCTCCTGCCTGTCTCCAGTTGCCTATGTGCTGGACCTTTGCACCACATATATCTACTAGATTTTTTGCCATACTTCCAATTTTCTTTGCTATCCATAATTTTTCCCTATGCCTAGAATCAGCAAAGGATTGAAGAAAAAAGCATATCATAAAATTATGGCTCATCTCTCTTCAATTTTCTTCCCATCAGAGTCTAGACCTATCAACTTCTGGTTGTCTTACTAGCTCTCTGAATGCTTTCAAGCATTATTTTTTTTCTGGTTTTGAATTTTGTTTAACTTTTTTATTGCTCTCAGTAAGAGTGCTGGGCTGTTGCAAGCTACTTCACCATAGCCAGAATTCCAAGTCCCATGTTGCTTTTAACTCAAAATTCAATTCAGCAAACATTTATTGAGCTATAAAATTCTACAATTCAATTATTCTAAGTGCAGGAAGTTTCACTGAATTTATTCCTTTTCTGGTTGTATAATACTACATCATTCTCTTAGAAACTTAGCAAAAGTAGTGGCAACTTTCTTCTTTGAACTAGGCCTTACTTTGATGTGTTTAAATATAAAATATGGAAATATAAGAAAACCAAGAGTTAGAGGATAGTCAAATAATGTTTATTGTTCATCTTCTTTCTACAAAGTTCATGCATGTCACAAACAAATGGGGTGGGGGTGATGGTAGTTGATGATTTGAAAGTGAGGAGACGTGACTTTTATCATCTCTGTCATGGCAGAAATGACAGGTGATATTTAATCATAACAGAAAATGACAGGTGATATTCAATTGTCACTCTTTCACCGCTTTGGAAGCACCTAGAGCAGTTCCCTTTAATTCTTTCTGAAAAACATTGAACAACTAGTAGATCTCATTCTGGTAGGAGGCTTTTTTCCTTGGTTTTGTTTGTTTCGTTTTGTTTTAGCTAATTAAAAAAAGCACTCCATGTGCTCTCCTCTTTGGCACTATGTATGATTAACTTCTGGCATGTGACACATAAAACATGGTCAGACTGTTTAGTAATTACAGTTTATCAATTACATATTTTCCCTAGAGAAAGGGGAAAAGTCAGTGATAACATCTTAGCACCAGAGGCTTTTATGTGTCACAAAGGGGAATTTTGACTGGTTTAGCACAACAACCAGTGACAAAGCTCAAAGCCTGATGCAAATTTACAAAAATGGTCTCACACAGTTGATTCTCAGTTTAAATACTCTTCTTTTAATTTTTTGTTTCTTAGCTTAAACAGTTAGGCCTATAGATATATTTTCTTGTCTATGAAGGAAAATGTCCTTTATGTTTGGTCAAAATGAAGAAAGCAATCTTTTCTCAGTTTCAATTTTTGCTAATATTATATATATATAAATTATGTGACTGAAAGTTTTATATATGTTTCTAGGCAGTTGTCAAGTAAAAGACTTAAACTAAAGTGGAGAGCTGTCTTTTACCTACTCTCTATTATAATAACTCCAGACACATCATATCAAGCACTGAAGGGTCTGTTTTCTAAGAGAGAGTATGATTTAATTGATATGTTTTGACAACCAGGGTGGCACATTGCTTTTAAAATGAGTATCTATTTTTATTTTTGTTTTTTAAAACTATTTTATTAGTGTTCAATCATAGTTGTCTGCATTTACCCCCCAGCACTGCCCCCCAGCCCCAGCCATCCCCACCTCCCTCCCCTACTTCCACCCACCCTTGGTTTTGTCCACGTGTCCTATTTTTTAAATAATTTTTTAAATTTATTTTTTAATGGTTCAAGTACAGTTTCCATGTGTCTTTTATAGCTGTTCCTGAAAACCCTTCCCCCCTTCCCCCCCATTACCCCCTCCCACCTTCCCTCTGGTCACTGTCAGATTGTTCTTAATTTCAATGTCTCTGGTTTTATTTTGCTGGCTTGCTTGTTTTGTTGATTATGTTCCACTTAAAGGTGAGATCATATGGTATTTGTCCCTCACTGCCTGGCTTATTTCACTTAGCATAATGCTCTCCTGTATCTATTTTTAAATCAAATAATACAAATTTAATTTAAAGTTTAAGAGAAAAATATAAAATAGCATATTTCATATATCCATTTTATTCATGGAATATTTCAAACAGGTGAAAATACAAAAATAATATGACAGGTATCTATGAGTCCTCGGAAAATATGAACACTTTGCTGTATTTGTTTTAAGCATATACTAGAGAAAAGGTTACATGGTGAAAATGGAAACTTGTACCATCACATATGTTGAAACACTCTTGTTAGTGGTGAAAAATTGGGAGAAACCAATGACCCATCTTTCAGGGAGTTCATAAACAGTGTAGTAGATGAATTTTCCTGAATTTTGGAAAGGAGGAACGTATGTTATAGTGAGACTTAAGCTCTATTTATAACATCTGTTGTTACCTGATTGCTTTTTAAAAAGTAAGTTATTAAAGCAGTACATATTTATTGTGGAATTTTCAGAACTAGAGAAAAAATAAAAAGAAGATAAGACTCTCCTATAAAAACTGCTATCATTCGGAGATAATTGTAATTACTTTTATGCATTTCCATATATGTTTTCTAAAAGTATATTTAGTTTTATATATGAGTATATATATAATTATTTGGTATATTAGATAGCTAGCTTGATTGATTTCACAAACAGTATTAGTTCAATTTTACATATCATTTTTCATCCTGATTTTTCAAATTAATATTATTCATATATATTTGCCTTAGCTGTACTTGAGTTTCTGATATGAAAATCTTAATTAAAGTGGTTACACATTTATATCACATGGTTATACTATATATATTTAATCATTCCTCCATGATTATTGGTTTAATTATTTGGTTTAATTATTCATAAACAATTTTGAACATAAATCTTTATGATCATCCTTGAATCATTCCTTAGTATAAATATCTAAATGTGTAGTGAGTTGGTCAAAGGGTATGAACAGTTTACGGCTCTGGAGACATATTACAAAATTACCCTCCAGAAATGATAAACAATCTCATTATTATTTTATGAGAACACCCCTGTCACTCATCTTGGTTAACAATAAGCACTTTCAAAAATAATTTTGCCTATCTGACAGATGAGAAATTGTGTTCTTACTCATCTGAATGAAAAATTAGGCAAGTATTGTCCCATAACACACTACGACTAATACATTTTAATGTTAAGCATAATCTCCATTTTGAAAAGAACACCCTTGCTCTCTATGTATTTTAAGAATATTTTTCTCTTTTCCTGTGCAGAGGTGAGCAAATGCCAGCCACAGAAACTCGAGAATAGGAACAGTGTCAGCTTTCGTTTAGAGGGTCTTCGAGACAGATTCTTCTCTAAGTGAGCCATGTGTCGGTCTTCTTCTTTTGTTTCTCTATAATCTTGGAAAGAAAAAATATCCTTTTTTTATTTTTAACTACATTCTGCATGGGATAAAGACATCGTTGTATAATTACTGTGACTTCCAGTGAAAATATGGTGGGCCCTATTGTCTGTGTATCCATTGACAAACGTGATCATTGCCAGAGAGACCAGGAATAAGATTGGCTCATATGAAGCCCACTGCAAACATACCATGAGACTCTGGCTTTACAGATTATTATAGGCTCAGGAGTGGGAGGTTAATGAAATTACACAGAAACTATAAAGTATCTGGCACATTTACTTTATAGCTTGGGTCCAATCTTGAATATAGTATTTCTGCAATAATATGCAAGCACAATAAATTGCTCTTGTACCTTCATAGTGTACTAGAGACTCTTGAGCAAGGAATAGAGTGTGCTTAGGACAGGGACAGATACCTGGATTAGCCCACAAGTTGAGAGAAGCTCATCTCCAGTTAAAATAGGCATGCAAACAGAACACACTCGAAGCAAGGAGAAACTCCTTAAGCCCATGAATGTAAGAAAGAAAGGAGATGATCAAGGTGGAATCGAAGGTAAACACAGCTTGCCTCTTTACACAACCACAGTAAAAATTACAACTAAACCACAAAACAACTGTCACCCAGAATTGTCAGAAAATTGAGCTGTATGAAAATCCAACAACCAAGGAATTAAAGAAGTCACATCCATCCAGCTGGGTAGAAGGGGCAGAGACATGGAGACATGTGGAGATGAGTGGAGATGTGGAGATGCAGAATGGGGAGTCCCACACCCATGTGACATGTGGTGGATAAAAATTGGGAGAGACACCAGCATTTGAATCATAGGGGCATTGGAAGGAGAAGAGAAAATGCAAGAAATTGAAAAGTTATTTGAAAAAATAATGAAAGAAAAATTCCCTAATTTGGTGAGAGAAATAGACATAGAAATCCAGGAAGCACAGAGAGTCCCAACAAGATGTACACAAAGAAGACCACACTAAGACAAATCATGATTAAAATGTCAAAGGTCAAAGATAGAGAATCACTAAAGCAGCAAGAGAATATTCAGATGGTTACCTACAAAGGAGTTCCCATAAGACTATCAGCTGATTTCTCCAGAGAAACTTTTCAGGCTAGAAGGGATTGGCAAGAAGTATTCAAAGTGATGAAAAGCAAGGACCTACAACCTAGATTACTCTATTCAGCAAAACTATCACTTAGAGTGGAAGGGCAGCTAAAGTGTTTCATAGACAAGGTATGCCTAAGGGAGTTTATCTTCCCTACGCCATTATATGAAATGTTAAAGGGACTTATTTAAGAAAGAGAAGATCAAAACTGTGAACATTAAAATGACAATAAATTCACAACTATCAACAATTTAATCTCAAAAACAAACTAAGCAAACAAGCACAACAGAAACAGAATCATAGATACGGAGATCAGTTGGAGGGTTACCAGTTGGGAGGGGGAAGAAGTGGTGGGGGAAAAGGTGCAGGGATTAAAAAGTACAAATTTGTAGGCACAGAATAGACAGGGGATGTTAGGAACAGTATAGGAAATGGAAAAGCCAAAGAACTTATGTGCATGATCCATGGACATGAACTAAGGGGTGTTTCTGTAGGGAATGGGGTATGCCAGGTGGAGGGGGAGCAAAGAGTGAAAAATTGGGACATTCATCTTGTTCCATATTTTGCTAGCTATGTATGTACTTAACTCATTCATGCTTATATTTCTATGAGATAAGTTCCCAGATGTGGAATATCCTGGTCAAAGAAACAATATATTTGTAATTTTAGTAGATTATTGCCAAATTGCTTTCATATAGAGTAGGAATTAATATTCTACCAGTAATGTTTTTATTCCTACATATATGGAAACCTGTGTGTGTGTGTGTGTATTATATTCAGATTATCCTTTTGAGATGGTATTAGATTTTTTACATTTTTAGTCTTTAAAAATAATCTGTTAGCAGAACAGTTTACTGGGGAGTAGCTGAGATACTTTTCTACGTCATCCACTCACCTCACCATGAAGAGGATAAATTTTGATTCCAGTAAACACTCAGAATTGAACTACAGTGTTAGAAGTTATGCCTTCATGGGAGGAACATGTGGTTTAATGTCTTTCCTTTGCCATTAATGCCTTTTCTCTTCTAAGATGTATCTATTGCTTAGGGAACCCTTTCTTTTGGGTTCATCAAAACCCAACCTTCGTGTTGTATTGAGGGGTGACACCATGTTGACTAGAAAGCCAACCCAGAATTAGAGTAGGGTCTTGGGAAAGAGGCTATGGTAGCAGCTAAGATGCTTCCTTTCTCAAGAGAAAAGGAGTCGTTGGATGGTTGGCTTATCAGGGGAAGGAGACCAGAGATTGAGTCATTTTAAAACTCTAACAAGGAATAAACTACATGTGTTCACCTGGAGTGTCCTTGCTACTCCTCTCCCATAGGTGTGGTCATAGCAATAGTGTAGGCTAGTTTAGCAAGCCAGCCATTGGTCCTGGTCTCTGCACTCCGTCTTTCAAAAGTCACACCGATGTTTATTGAAAAGTTCTATGTTAGAAAACCCATCTGATGACATTATGATAGATGCCAGCGCAGGATGGGCTCCATCGACCGCCCAATAAAGATCACAGTAGCAGAGAGGCCAGCAGATGTTTACAACCTGCTCTTGTTGAGACTATTTTTATTCCAGTGTTGACATCCCCTTTTTCCCAGGGGACTAAACTTTAAAGTTTTTCTGAATATCAAAATGATGAAGGAGGAACCTAATAATGAAAGGAATGTTGAATAGGTACAATGTTTAGGTTGTTGTCTGGCATGAGGGCCAGTTGATGTGGGTTCTTAGACTGCATTTGCTCCTCCGGGCTCTAAAATGTGGGGCCTCCATACCCTCAAAGGTGAAATGATGAAACAGGAAGTGATGGTTTCTAAAATCTCTGACAGTTCTAACATTCTATTGGATTTTTGAATCAGATACATCGTTTGTTGTTCAATAGGGTGAACCCATTTTCATATACAGTTTACAAGCCCAAACTCAAACCCACATGTTTTTCTTTATGGAGACTGTGTTGCTTTTAGAAAATTGAAAACAATTAGCATTTAAATATCAGATTCAGTGTAACAGCCAGATCTTCTGACTTTTCTCAAGAATCAGAAGATCTGGTGACAGTTGGATGGAGGAGGGTGAGGCAGCCCCTTTGGAGGTGAGGTGCTCTTCGGGACAGTCCCCACCCACCACTGTCCTCCTCAAACCCTGAGGCTCAGGGTCCGATGCTATTTACCATCACACCTGTACTGTTGTTTTTCTATTGCCGAGTCCTCTGTGCCCATTTCCCTTGTTGGCTTCTTCTCTGTAGAGTCATGGAGTTACGGATGATCCCTGCCATACCATTAGTGCTGATTCTGAAAATGAAAAGAAGAAAACCAAAAGAATGTTGTTGTGTCCATGTGGGTCATGTAATACAATTAAGTGAAGAACAAGCAGGTTATCTTGATGCGATTGGGTTAGACATAGTTAAGGATACCAACTGAGCAGAGAATATGAACATATAGAAATATTTTTCTTAAGCAAGTTGCCTCAGTTTGGGATCATTTTCTATCTTGTCTTTATCCCTTCATTGGTTTGGGTAGAAAGTTTACCTCTTTGTAGCACTTCAGTGTTTATGTTCTGTGGTATTATTTCTGTTTCTTCCCTCCTAGTTTCCTTAGAATTATTGGAGTGAAGGAAGTCAGGATGGAAAGGAAGAGGCAATGAGGGCAGGAGTCGCAGAGAAGACCACAGGGGTTATTTATACTCCATTAGAGCATCTTCGGTGTCTAAAAATATGTATTTCCCAAAAAGAAGACAAAATTGCCCCTCTTCTGTGCTAGTGATGTTTCAGTTACCAAGGACTTCCCAGCATTCTATTTTCCTGCTAATGTAATAGTGGCTTTCTTTTCCTTTATTTTTCAGTTGCTTTATTTCTATTCTCACCTTCTGTAATGAGATTGTGCATTCACCTGAACCCTTTAGTTCTAATGTATTTGTCAACCTCCGTGAAAGTTAGAGGAAATGTAATTATAATTAAGGACAACAAACCATAGTCTGAATTTGTCCATTTAAAACAAGTCCTTCCCCCATTTTAGCTCTTGTCTTTGCGTGTGTGTGTTTCCTGCTCTAAAATGTACTCATATCAAATTTTTACTCAAAATGTCTCTAGCGTTCCAAGGAATATAAAATAGGATAGCTGAAAAGAACTAGTCCAGTGGGGGAAAAAAAGGAAAAATAAAAACTAAAATGAGAAATTAAATACCAAAACAAAACCAATGATAAAGAATGTCTGTAATAACTTCCACATTATAGTATAATTTGTAATAATAACCTCATCTCATTCTTCTTGAAATAAACCACAAGAACTAAAAGTAATATTCTAGGAATAAATATTTATTAGTAACTTACAATTTAAAGTGTTAGCCATCTATATAAGGTCTTGAATCTGACTCCTTTCCAGATTTCCTATAGGGATGTGTGAAAGAACAAATATTTGCATGCATTTGTACGCAATTTCGTCTCTGTCCATTCAGTATCAGAGAAGAAAAAACTTCCTGGGTTGGAAGACTGGCTCTAAGCTGTGCTTCATTTTTATCACCTGTAACACAGCTGTTTTCCAGCTGTGCTTTCTTCTCCTACAGTATCCCTAGTATTTTCTAATATATGCTAGCATAGAACAATGGTAGCTTTTATATAATTTTAACTATGTATTGCTTAGCTGAGTAGTATACTATGATTTGATTCTGTTTTTATATTTTTTATTTGTTTTCTCAAAATTACAAATTTGATGTTTCAAAATCTCTTAGAATCTTTTTAAAATATGTTATTTTGTTATTTTCAGAGGATCCAGAAATTTAAAACGTGGGCTATTTTAAAAGTATAAAGAAAAATAAAACACACACTCAGGTGCCCACTCCTGTAGTTAACAAATAAACAATATAAAATATTGAGGAACTGATGAGACAAAGGAGAGAAATACTGAGAGTCTATTCCTTGGGCTTCCCACAGATGAAAGAGATGAGCATGTGTGTGGACCACCACCCCTTATTACTCAGGTCTTTGATTCTGCCCCCGTATTACCCACTAAGCTCTGCAAATCCCCAAAGAGGGGGAGCTACGTTGACTTACAGCTGACTACTTCTAACATAATAGCCTTTTCTCTAAGGGTCGGGGATCAAACGTGGATCCTGCCCCTTTACTAAGTATACCTCTTTCCCAGGAATAGGGAAATAATCTTAGGGCATGTCCATGGTCACCCTGGATCCAATGTCAGATGGGGTTGGGCCAAATTTCTATCACCAGATTTCCATAAACTCCTCTCACTAGTATTTAGATTCTCCAGCAAGTGGCATAAGTAATATAGAGCCAGAATCTAATAACTCACAAAATGTCCAGACTATGTCCCTTACTCCAGAGTACAGTCACTTCGGTGAATGGCTACAGGTCAGTCCCCTTTGATAAAGCTTAGGGAAGGAGTCACATGTATATGTAGGGTCAGGCTCAGCATCCTTTCATAAGCAGATGGGCCTCTCCTGCTATTGACAGGCTAGGGGGTTATGGTCTGGTTTAGGCCTGGACACCGGTAAAAGGCCAGAATCTCCAACACGATAACTTGAGGCAGATTTCTTCTCAAGCAACCAAGAATATTTCTGCTTCTATATGTCAAGCAGTGCCTTCATAGACCACCAGCCTATCTGTCTTTACGTTGTGTGCTCAGTTAGCCACACCCGTCCTGGTATCAGCAGAGATGAGGGACTTTTTGGGCAACCAAATAAGCTTCCTCCACAGTAGCATAGCTTTCGCTTTTTCATTTTCTCTGTTTGCTTTCTAGCTGCAAAACAAGTCAGATGACTGCATATCTTTACAATCTCCGTGGTTCCCTTAGCAACGAGGTCACAGCCACTTGATCTCCCTGTGCCTTTCCTTTCACCTGTACTTCACCCCACGCTCCCACTGGTGAGACATTGAGAACTGACTCCACCACATGCCATGGGTTATCTGTTTTGTATTCATTCCAACAAAGAGGAATCTGTAGTCCTTGAAATATCGGTAACTCAGTCCCAGAATCCCATCTTGAAGGTTTGATCCTTGACCGCACTCAGTACCAGCTATGTATAGTAGCAAGTCCAATTCCTATCATCACACAGGCGGCATGACCAAATGGGACAATTTGAGGAGTGTAATAGATAGCTCATTTATAAAGACGTGGGCAGTCTATATGTGTGTGAGCTCAGTATTGTCTGATTTAGTAGTATTAGAATGGTATCATTAGGGTACAAATGTTTGGGATTTAGAATTGCAGCCAATACCCATGTTATCAGAAGCTGCCTCATCTCCACTGTCTACATCTCCTGAAGCCAGAAACGCCCAGAGTTCCCGTAGGACATACTGTTTTCATCAGTGTTGTTCAGACAGGCGATTAGGCCGAAGCTGTCTCGCTGGTTGACACGCTGGTTAGCACTCTTCCGCGGTCTGTCCATCTCCGAACTTTGCAGCTCTCAGCTACAGTCGGCTCTCCTGTTTGGGTTGCACACTAACATCTTTGTAAGTTCTTCTACTGTCATTTTACCAAGGCTTTTAAATGGATATCTATAGCTATATATTTCCATTGAACTGTATATGGATAGATAGATATATATATAACTGTGTATATATATAGATACAGTTTTTGATTGGCTATTTTAAGCATGGGCTAAAAAAACTAAATATTTTGTTTTGGAATATGTGCTTCCACTGCAGAAGATATTTTTGTTACATATAATGTCAATCTATACATTTTTTTAAAATTAACTTAATTCTATTTAGATTTCAATTCTGTAAAATCTTGGGGTACTGGAGCTTTAAGTGTTTAGTAACATATCTGGAAAAAATTGGACCCCATTCTGGAGCCCTTGATATTCTTTTATACAGTATATTTCTACTCTTTGAGCAACAGATCAAGTTCAGCAGGATAATCTCTATTTGACAAGAGATAGACGTGGTGTTCTATCCTCAACACATTTGGCGAGTTATTGGGAAATAAATAACTGGTTATATGTGTGCGCGTGTGTACTTGGTTACATTTAAATTATGTTGCTACTAGATTGAGTGAATTTAGAAGTATGTAACATGCATAGTAGGAGAAACTATTGATATAAAGATAATTATTGTTTTTCCCCTTAATTCCCAAAGATGTCTTAACTATGGATTGTGAACTGTAACCATTAGAAGAAGGAAGTAGTAATATAACCCAAATTATAAGTATGACATTGTCACACTGAGGTTTATTTTATAAAAAAAATAAAATTGTTTTCAAAATAAATTTCCAGTTAAATTCAGTAACTCAGTCAGTGACCAAAACAAAATCTCAGCAGTCAATGTAACACAAACATTAGAATTAGTGTTCAAATCTTTTAGTGTTTATTATAGTTTGAGGGGTTCTGATATAATTATTCCTATAGTTTCATTTGAAAAGCTAGGAACAATGAAATGAAACTGTGTATTTTCTTAGATGATGATAAATCAACCGTAAAATACTAGTAAATATAATGGAGAAAACAGATTTGGCTGCAAACTCCAAGGCACCATTGCAGAGTGAAGACTATCACTTTTCAGTTGTTGGTAAGAGTTTTAGCACTAAGATATTACAACATTGTGAAATGATAGTAACTAGACATCATCTTTGTGTGCAAGCCTGTTCTGTTCCACTTGGTCTGAAAAACACAAGATAAACTTTATTTTATTTTTTTCCTGATAAAGTAGTTTTAAAGAAAAACTAGCACATTTTGCAAGACTTTTTATTCAAATGTTTATAATTTGGAAAATGCAGCATTTATATAACTTGACTTCCACGTTCTTATATGAGGAATGGGAAACCTAATGGTGCTTCACTGACATGATCCAAATTTACAAGACTAATTTATAGCAAAGAGTTATTTACTTATTTACCTATTTACTTACTCGTTTACTTATTCATTCAACAAGTAGAATTGAGAGCCCAGTGTGTCGAAGCAATCAAGCACTCGTGCCTGCATAGTCCTTCCTCCCAATAAGCTCCTTGCAAAGTGAAGTGGTGGACATATACCCAGATGGTTACACTTAGTGAGGGAAGTTGGAAGATCATTGGCTGGACTATACACTCTGCAAGGAAAACAAGGATACTGTTTTGTTTCCATTATAGTGCCAGTGTTTATCATGGTAAATGCTGACTGAATTTTCAAGCCAGGATAAGGTATTGTGAAAGCATAGAAGTGGGATATCTAAACCTGCCTCTAAGGGGCGGTGGACCAAGAGTTAATAAGAGATCAGTGTCTATGGACAATGTTTCAAACTCAGAAGACATCAGAGGCAAATGGACAGGTAAGGCAACAGAAACATCTTATAAGCGATGGCACATAAGGGTGAGGCAAAGGGTTGGATCTGGAGAAAATGAGATTAGATAATGAGGGACTAGTTGGATTGTTAAGACATGGAAGTCACTAAAGATATATTAATCATGTTTGCTATGCGATCCTATATAAGCAACAACCTCAAAATCTTAATGGCTCACAACATTAAGAGTTTTTGGTTTGTTTTGCACTTTACACGTTGATGGCTTTGGTTTATCTGTTGTGGTTCTTTGCCCAGGTGTGAGTTTAGATCTGCTCCACATTCCAGGACCCACACTCAGGACCTCTCCTCCTGATGGAGGGCAGAGAAGTATAAACACAAATATAAAGTTTACATCTGCCAAAGCATGCTACGACATCACTGGGTGGGGAAGTGCAACATCAAGTGCAACATCAGTGGGTGGGGAAGTATACTCCTCTCATGGGGAATGACAGGAGCATACTGCTATATAATTCTTTTATAGGGAAAGGCAAAGAAGTATGGTAATAATATAATCTACTGCAGAGTGTTTCCAGTAGGTGAATGGCTGCCATTTTAAACAGTGACACAAATACATTTAAAGGAATTAAAGGAGCTGTAATCCAAAAATTTATTTGGATTTTATCTCAATATATATGCATGACATAAGACTTGGGGTGTGCAATGAGTAAGTGGAAATGTTTAATGAAAGTGGGATAGTCAACAGTGTTACAGAAGAAGTGGCAGTAGTGGAGGAGGGGTCCTTTTTCAGGAATGACTCCTTTTCCCAAGGGGAACTTAGTTTCCCTTTGCAGTTCTTTGTCAGAACATATTGATGGTGCAGACTCTGCAGGTGTGGAAAAGGCACGCTTCACTTGCAGAGATGACTAGTATGCAGGGATGATGCAACATTCAAGTTAGAGAGAAAGTGCCTTTCTGGGGTCATAGGCAGAGCAGACTGTACACATTTTGCAGAACATGTTGGAAAGAAAATTCCTTCCATAGGGAAATAATCCAAAATCATCTGCCATTTGTGACTGTATTCTCTCATTAATTAATTATTTTTATCCAATATATAGGGACTAAGTCAGTATGTATCCTACATGTGTGGTAAAGTAGTTTGATGTTTTATCATCTAGTTTATGGGGAGCCATTAAAGAAACATAAAGAAAATATTAGTAAAATCATCTAGGATATATATGCATATAAGTGTGAACAGACACATGGACATTTATGTTCATTTTAAGGACTTGGACTTCGGATCCAGAAGCCTGGTTCTACTCTATATTAGTTGTACAGTCCAAGGTAAACTATTAAAACCATTCTAATCCTCAATTTCTTTGTCTGTGAATAGAAATTATAATAGTACTTTTACTGATATGGTTATTGGGGAAGTTAAACTTACAGGTGATAAAAGGTAGAGTGGCAGGATACCAAGACTAGAGTCTTGATCCAGATTGCCTGGCTTTAAACTTAACTCTACCATTTACTTGCTGTGTGACTTTAAGCAAGTTTCTTAACCTCTCTGTGGTCAATAAACTAATAATTTATAGTTATGAAGGTTCATATAAATTCAATATTCTTATTCTGCATCAAGCCATTATTGAATGGTTCCTAACCCAGAGTTCAACATTTGTTCAGGTTTATTTTGTATGTACCATCAAACATGGATGAAATACTTTTTAAGCATATCTTAGATTTTGTACCTTTTTCAATATTTTACTGCTGTTTAAACATTTTGGGAACTCATTTTTTGTACTTGCCTCTTCAATGGTAGTTTTAAATAACAAGCATATGCAGATTTATTCATGTATCCATTCATTCACTAAAGTCCATCTGATTCTGCTCCCATGCATTAGAAGCCACAATGTATATATTTCTTCTTTTTTTTAAGATTTTATTTTATTCTATTTGAGGGGAAGGGAGGGAGAGAAATATTAATGTGTGGTTTCCTCTCATGTGCCCCCTACTTGGGACCTGGCTGGCAACCCAGGCATGTGCCTTGACTGGGAATCAAACCAGTGACCAAGGGGTCACTGATTTGATGACAGCCAGCTTTACAGGCTGACACTCAGTTCACTGAGTCACACCAGCCACGGCACAATGCCTATATTTCTTATAAGAAGATGACATTAGTAACCTACCTGACCATTGAGGAAGTTTCCTTAAGGACTTAATTTTCCAGCAGCAGGACCTGAGTGTGTGTTTGCCCCTATCTTTTCGTGTGCTCCATATTCAGCTGTCAAAGACCATCATCCCTGTGAAATTGTGTTTCCAAGGCATCAGAGTCTATGGACTTCAGAAAATGACTTTGTAGATTGCAGTTGCCGGAATCATTTGGCAATGACACACTGGGACTCCCTGAGTCTTCACGGACTTCTGACATCCCTAACGAGAAGCAGTAATGCACATCTTCCACAGCCGACTGCCTGTGACCATCATCCTCAAGACACATAATCAGAAGCCGATTGCATTACCTTGCACTCTGCACTCCGCACTCCATGAAACGCTTTTATATCCATTAGGTCACTGCACATTAGTAACCCTGAGAAAGAGGCAAAGCTCACAAAGAGGTAATGCTCTGCGAACAATTCTCAGCCATTGGTATTTATCTGGTCACTGGGTGGGCACTTACCAACTTACCTCTCCAGGTGGAAAGGGAAGTAGCAAGGAGCCAGCATATGTTTATTCCTTGTAGGGGGCAGATGATGACCCGAGGCTAATCCGTATCAGCAGTCTCACTAAACTTTTAGTTAAAAATGTATATCTTTGTGCTTCTCGTCTGCTCTGCATTATTTCCACCTATTTCTATCTCCAAATAGCATTATGTTAAAAAGAAACTGCACCTTTAAGAGTTGTTTGTACTCCATCTTAAAATAAAAGAGAACATTTTCAAGTGGAGTGATGTAAATTGATTCAAGTAGGCTTTAGAATTTGATGACCCTGGTATGTGTTCTTGCTCTTTCGCTAGCTTTCAACAAATTCTGAATCATTTTCTTGAGCCCTTGGTTTCTTCTTCTGTAAATGCGGTATTTCAGTTGTGAAGACGCATACAAACTGAATTGCCCAGAAACATTGTCTGGCAGATGAGTCATTATTACACAGGAGCTAAAAGGGCGGGTTCTGGCACCAGACTGACCAGAGTTGAATCCCGCCTTAGCCATTTACTAAGTGTGTGTCCTGGGGAAATGTATGCCACCTGTGCCTCAGTTTTCTCATCTGTAAAATGGATTCCTCATAAAGTTTTGTGAAGGCTTAAATGAGTCAATACATGTAAATAATTTAGACTTACCCTTGACATAAAGTAACTATTGAGTATATCTTAGCAAATATTATGGGAGGTTAAGCATCTTGACTCCAGATTCTTGAGTTTAGATACACTTACCTCAACCCAGGGAAATGTCTGAATTCTAAGGGCCTAAAATATAGACACATTGGTTCGCCAGCCCCTGGAAACTGTTGTTTTAGACACAATTTGATTTAACTGTGTACAGGCATTCCAAGTAACATCCTCATTTTCTAACTCCACAACATAAATCATTACTCACTCTGGGTGTCTAATTGTGAGCATCTATACATTACCATGAGGCTCTTAAGTAATGAATACCATAGGAGCTTGAGAGCTGTGGCGAGCAAAGCAGACCTCTTTAATTGAAAGGTTAATTATTTTAATTGTTGAAGAGACTGTCTTTTCACGATCTTCTTCAAAAAATAACTTCTTCATCATTGTTATTATTGTTTTTGTCATTGTCATTATTTGGTTATACTCAGTACAATCTCATTGGCAGATAGCTGTGCTGGGCAGGCAATGGGAAAGGAGTGTACATTCCGTTAGGAAGTGAGAGAAGCGATTAAATACAAATATTGCTAGCATAATCAATAAAATATACTTAAAAAATACAAATCCTGCTATCCTGCTTCTTTAGACACTTCTAATACGGTGTATAGAATCTGCCACATGCTGAGAACTTACTGAATGTGTTGAAAGCCTAGCAGCTCCTCCATGCAGAACGTTTCTGTACCTGGGGCCCAGGTTACCTTTCTGACTGCTCCATCCCACAGAAAGCAACCTCCTAACCTCCACCTCTGCGGCCAGGCCTTTCATCACCGCATGAGAGCAAGGGCCGCTCGTCCATCCCGTCCCATCGCGTCAAACTTCTGGTCAGGCCCTCCAGCTCACTTTCAGGGTTTGTTTCCCTGCTGCTTCTAGTGTAAACAAAATGCTGACTTTCCCTCTGAAAAAAATTCTACTATTATCCCGGAATCACATATATTTTCAAATGACTGAGATGTGAAAACATACACCTTTCCGCAAGACCCCAGACATGTGGTTTCAATGTCTTCCTTATGACCTCTCCATCTGTGGATCATTACATACCGTCTGCAGTGGCAAATGGGGGATATTTCTTATTGGGAAGGAGATTGGAACCAAAAATATTAAATAATTTTAACCTTAATTTGAGAACCTTTTCATGTTAATGTTTTTCCCCCCTTGAAAACAGAGTGAAAAACAAGAGTTTGAATAGTGAATCTGTTTTTTGGTTCAAAATATGTTAAATTAAATAATTTTGCATTTATCAAGAGGTCTCAGCCAGAAGAATATTCTGATTAATTAAGCTTCTCTTCCTAGTAAGGTAGTTGAAAGCCCTTTGAACACGTGGTGGAAAGCCCTTTGTATAAGTTGGTATAAGTAAGGCAATGTTGCAGTAACAAGCACAACAAAATCTTAATGGCTTCAGTAGGGATGTCAGAAGCAAGTGTTTATTTCTTGCTCTTGAAAAATCTTCTCCAAGTCTTGGTGCATCCTGAGGCAGGCACCTTCTATGGAGTGACTCAGTGATTTGATGTCACTTCTATTTGAACATATACTTCTGTCTTCACTATAGCAGGGAAAGAATAGTGGATGAATTGGATTACCATCAAGCCCACTGGTCAGAACTAGTTTCATGGACCTCCCTACTGCAAAGAAGGGATGGAAAGTATAGGGCATCCAGGGAGGAGAGGATAACTCAGACTTTGGTGAGGTAATATCTCCTCCTCCCCTACTTTTGCTAAGAATTTCAGCAGAAACAAGCCCATGAAAGATAAGTCCCTTTCTGTTATTACCATCTTGGGGTGGAGGAACCAAGGGAAGCTTTCTCAGGAGTGGGGGAAGAAAATGAATAGCTGTGAGCTCAGATGTCAAACCAACTTGTCAGCCAATGTTACAGCCAAGGCATTACTCACTTTGCATATGTGTTTAATTGTGAGCATCCATACATTATCCTGAAGGTCTTAAGTAATGAAAACCATAGGGGCTTAAGAGCTGTGTTTAGCAATAAGAACCTATCTAGTTGAAACGTGGTTAATTATTTAAGCTATTGGATCATTCTGAGACCCCATCCCTACTTGTCCAACACCCTTTGACGTGAGAGGGCAGGGGCTGTAACGTCAGCCATGCCCAGCTGACCAGGAGGCATCTGGGGACCTATGGGTCATCCACCCCAGGGGCAGGGTATTGAAAAGAGCATTGGCTGTCCCTATTTCTTTTTTTTTCTTTTTTTTTAAAGATTTTATTTATTTATTTTTAGAGAGAGGGAAATGGAGGGAGACAGAGAGGGAGAGAAACAGCAATGTATGGTTGCTCCTCATATGGCCCTCGCTGGGGACCTGGCCCGCAACCCAGGCATGTGCCCTGACTGGGAATCGAACCGGGACCCTCTGGTTCCCAGCCCACGCTCAATCCACTGAGCTACACCAGCCAGGCGCCTGTCCCTATTTCTGTCTTCTCCCCTTTGCCCACAAACCTCATAAGTAAACTTCTTTTATGATATACATGCTTGGCATTAAAGAAAGCTGAATTCAATTGAAGCTCATAGATTGGCTGGAAAACACCAGTTATGTTGTAAATTATTAGGATTAGCTCACAAAAGAGTCCATCTTTGACTTAGTCCTATTTGCATTACAAAGGAATACTAAAAATACACAAATCCTGTGTACATTTACAACTGTAATGCATTAAGGCATGAGTTGACCACTCCCAGTATTGATGGGGATACATACAAAGATGACCTTGGCAGAGCCTTGTCCCTTAATAAGACCATAGTATAAGAGAATGGCAGGAATTCTCAGGACACACAATTAGTGCAAACAGAGGGACAAGTCCAAGGTGCTGAGGCAAAAAGGAAGAGTGAATTATTAACTCTGGTTGGTGGGTGTGGAGATGGGATCAGGGAAGACTCCACAACAAGGTGTAGGGAACTAAAAAATGAATTAATATATTTCCTCCCACCTTCTAAGTTATTCTGGCTGGGCTAATAATCAAATTAACAGAGACAGATTAACAGAAGAAAATGAAAATTTTAATACATGTGTGTGGGGAATTAATTTACATAGGCATGAAAAGTCCAAAGACAGTGAGACATCATTGGGTATATGAGACATTATTGGACAAAGGAGAAAGGAGGGATGAGGTATCAGATTCAGAAGTGAGAATGGGGAATTTACAGGTAGTTGAGGAAGAACAAACCACATGGGACAGGCAAACCCTCTCTAGGCAAATCAGAAACAATGAGCCTGAAGCCCTCTTATTTACCATAATTTTAAAAATTCTCACAGAAGGATATGTTTATTGATTTTTTTTTTGTTATTAGAGAGAGAGAACACTGATGAGTTTCTTTCCATACATGCCCTTACTGGGGACTGAACCCACAACCTAGGCATGTGCCTTGACTGGGAATCGAACCCACAAAGTTTTTGGTGTACAGAATGATGTTCCAACCAACTGATCCATCTGGCCAGGGCTTATGTACCATACTTAATTCAAATTATCTAAGGTGAGCATCCTAAGATCTCTCTCCCAAAGAAGGTTTATCTCTGACTGCCTTGGTGAGGAAAGGGGGAGAGTAAAAGCTCTTTTTGAGTCTTATTTCTTAATACACAGCTTAAAATCAATATCCCCCCAAAGCAGCTTCAGGATGGCAAAATTTTGGTCCCTTTGAAGGAAAGCCTGGACCTGAATACTGAGGGTCAGTAGGAGATTTTGCATGGAAGCCTGAGCATTATGCAGGGTTTTCTCAAGAGATACTTCTTTCAGGTCTCACACCCAGCCAGTAATTTGTTTTTATCTTTCAGATATGAGCATGGTTGTAACAATTATGTTATCTTCTTTTCAGATTTGGGGCCCTGACAAATAATAGCTTTACCTAAGATTTCATCTTTTTTTGTCTGACCATTTCTTCTTTTCTCTTTCTCCATGTGTTTTTTAAATCTTGTATATTTCTCTATCAGCCATTAACAATTTTTTTAAAAAAAATTATAGAAGAAAGAAGAACAGGGTGTTTTGTGGAATTCTGCATGGTCTGGTGTTTTTGGAAGGCAGGATGAAAAGGGGAGAGGCATAATATTTTATCATTAGCATAATGCGGGGGATGGATTGAGGCAAAAGCCTGGGAAACAAATGAGGAGTTCTTCTATCATTTGCAGAAATAATAAAGGCCAATATACCAGGGCAGTAGCCCTGGCAATGTAAAGAGAGAAAAATAGATTCAAGGAATAGTTTGAAGATGTATTGTGTGAAGTGTGAGGACCACTTGGAGATCAAGATTGACTTTCAGATTTCTGGTTTGAGTACCTGGGTAGATTGTGGGACCCCCTCACGGAAGCTGAAAAACAGAAGGAGAAGAATAAAAGATCTGAAAGGAATTTCTTTTGGCTCTATTGAGTTTGCGACTCCCATGGGAAATCTAAACTGTGACTCTGTGGCACAGTTGGGGCTGTGGGACACAGGGCTAGGAGTTGAGGATGCTATTCAGAGTATAGTTGAGCTAATCCTTTACCATAAAATGCAGGTAGAGAAGGGGATGAACAAAATCAAATGGGGCTGAGAGACCAAGAGAGAATGATGGAATTCACGAGACCAATATTTTGTCTGATGGAAATGCATAATAGTTGAGAAAGAAGGAGGGGGAGTTGTAGGTAAGGTTGTGGAACTGTAAAATCAAGGAACTCAATAGGAAAAACCATTGCAGGTGGTCAGCCAGCCCAGGATACTGTCCTAGGAAGGAGCTGCTCATGGAGGTAGGTGGTGATGGTCATTGTGGTAAAGAAAATTATAATCTTGCCATGAAGAAGAAGATTCCTATGTGCATGGAGTATGTGAGAATGCTATGTAGGTTATTGGTAGGTAAGGGTATGGACAGGTCAAGTGCATCATAATCAGGTGTTAAGAGATTCAACGAATGTATCAACAAGATTTCATAGGTGTATCAACAAATGACACAGAATTAGTTATAGTGCTCTAGGCAGGATTTAGGCCCTTCCATGTAATCACAAGGAAAGCCTTCCAAAGACTGACACATGTGAGACTGGGGGGTGTCAAGATGGTTTATTTATGTGGAAATAGATGGTGTCCCCTGGGTTTCCAATGTCCTACCTCCATCCATCACACCATGGGAAAGGTACAATCTGGTCTTCAGGAAGGCCAACACTATATAGCCAGTGCCCGGAGTTTCTGCTTCATATTAGACTTTAGTCCTTTGGAGCCCGCACGTGGCTGCTAAGTGGTCTCAGCCCCCAACCAGAGATCTTAGTTTGTTCCCAGCTGCTCTGGTGAAGGAGTTCACATGGCAGCAGGCCATGCAGCCGCTAAGCCCACGTGGCTGTGGGGAGAGGACATGCAAATGCGTGGGGAGAGTGTGTTTCTGGGTGGGCAAAAGAGGAAGAGAGTTTCGTTGTTCCCCTGGAATTATAACCAGTAACTTGGGATTAGGGTGGACCAGGTGCTTTCTCAAAAGAATCAGTCAATTTCCTCAACTTTCGTGGGCTTTGCATGGGTCGACCCCTCATAGTTAGACTGACAGTCCTCTATGGTCCAGCACATTTTCCTGTACCCCTCACCCCTGCCACCAACACTTCGTTACTGGAGGAGAGAAGGGAAGAATGTTAATACCCTTGGTGGAAAAATGCTGTAACCTCCTGGAGAGTGAAGCTGCAGCTTCCTGGCTGAGCAAGAAAACAGGCTTATGCTTCCCAGTTTATTAAATTCAAGGTCCAGTTCCCTTTGCTTTTTTCCTTTATCAATATCTAGCTAAATGCCAATGGTAACAATAGGAATTAGCAGTTGGGAAAAACTCTTCTTCCATTTAGAGCTCAAGGAATAAGTGGCATTTCGGCATTCCAGATTAGGCAGAGGTGATGAGAATAATTCTACTTTCCTAAGTGCTTCACAAGGCTGATGTGTGGACAAATGAGATAAGAAATATGAACGTACATGACAGGGGCACAAACGTAGGAGGTATTGAAGATATTGAACCAAAATTCAATCTCCCACAATGATTATCCTTCTCAGTCACAGGAGTTTGCTCATAGTGGTCTGAAGTTATTTTCACAAGTCCAATCGTGACCCAAATGCAAACTTTGTTGCCATGTAACCCCACGAATCACAGCCCTGGTACATGTTTCATTGGTTCATGATGCATTGGTACAAACACAGAGCACCAGTTGGATATGAGGATAGTGGGTAAAAATAATATTAAAATCGGCATGGATATATGGAATCTAACTATATGAGATCGTAGAAATAAAAATTCACCTACATGTTTAAAGGCAAGGAAGGCTTCATAGAAATGTCATGATTTGTGTGGGTACTTTTGTTCTACCCTACCGTATTTTGGGGGATGATGCTTTCTCTTCTCCCTGACTGCTGGCCTGCCTGCCAGAGGGAAAGTGGGGGCACTCACAGTCACACCCTTCGGATGCTGGCGACAGTTCGGAAAGACAATGCCCAAAGTTGCTTGTTGAAAGGGTTGCCTGTATAAATGGACAGCTTCCGGAAGTGCTGGTATAAAACGTCCGAGAATCTTCTGGAAGTGTGAACTCCAGAAAGTCTATAGAAGGCATCAGGAACACTTCACACATGCCCATTAGAAATAACCTACAGGTCTGATTGCCGCAGGGTAACTAAACAAATTACAGCTTATCTTTATGATGGAACAACATTAAAATGATGATGCAGACACATATTCAGTTATATGGAAACATGATACATTAATTTTTGAAAGGATATGATAAAAATGTATCATATAAAGCTGAGTGATTGTTCATATATGTCAAGGTCATAAGAAAATCAGGAAATATATACATATCTGTATAGAAAGATATTAACATTGGTTGTTGGGAGCAGCAGGATTTGTGTATATGTGTGTGTGCCATTTAAACTGTGTTTCTTTGTCATCAGCGTTTTCTAATTTGTGTGCAACAAACACATATTGCTTATGTAATAAACATGATAATAAAGAGAATAACTAGCATATCCATGGGGAACTCACCACAACATTGAGTCTCAGAAAGCCATTTCAGGAAAAACAGAAGTTTATTTACAGTGGACGAGTTAGTCCAGCCATTTTTCTGTTCCCACCATGTCACAATCGCGTCCCACGGAACCACCTAGCCAGCTTCGTGGTGCTTGTCAGCTGCGCGGGTGGGGTATTCCCTGCCAATGTGCTCTCCCTGTGCTCTGCAAAACACACTAGCTGCAATACCTGCCAACCTTTGAAGGTCATTGATAGCTTCCTATTATCTAGTGCAAACTGGCTTCATGCTCACATGTCGTTTTTTTGGCTCTGCTCCTGATTTGAGTCTTAAGGGAAAGTCTTTGAGCCAGCTTTAGAAGGAGAAGCTGCTGTCATTTGTGAATGCAGTTAATTAGAATAACATTTGCTTTTAAGTATTCAATATTTGGTATGATTATCAGACCTAAAGGTTATGTTGTTCTATCAGATAAGCTGGGCTCCAAGGGATGTCTGTTGTCTCCCCAGACTGGTGCTGGCTAAATATAGGAATCCAAGGTGGATAGCAATAATTGTCTGAGATATTAAAGCTGCACATTGTAATGATCAAGGTTACTTAAGTCTTGTGGCGTAATTGGCAGATGGATTTCCTCTGTGGGGACAACTGGCTCATAGCTCACAAAATTTCTTGGAAAGTGCAGGAGGAAAAGATTGATTCCCTTGAGCACCCTGGGAGCTATAGTGGGTCAAGGTTGCTACTTCAGAGGGGAAATCAGCCCACTTGATTAGGGGAAAGGCTATTTGATTATTGACAGGGCCTGGCCTGCTTTCCTAAGTGGATGGCAATTAAACTGCCCAATTAAAAGAAACCTACTCCATAGAGAGCCTGAAATCCTCCCCACTCTGATTTAAACAATCAGCTGCATACCTAACTAAGCTGATCCAAGCATTGTGTGTGCCTATTCTAGGGAATAACTTCTCCCCTCTCTTTAAGGATTTGCTGATGAAAACACCTAATGTAACAGAGACTGATCAAGGTTCTGTTTCGCTCCGAGCCATGCTTCAGGTGGAACTGGGGTGAGAAGCTACCATTTTACTTTTTCATATAATCGTCTGCTTTGGAAGGGAAAAAAAAAAAAAAAAAAGAAATGAACATAGTATTTGGTAGGGGCTTGGGAAAGAGGAGCAAGGAAGCCAGTATGGGAAAAGTGGCTTCTGATTCAGGCAGTACTTCTAAGTTATACCCTCCACCCCCGATACTAGCATGCAATTTCACTCAGCAACTGTAGTTCATTGTAAGAGAGAAAGATGCCTGAATAATATTAGGGACAATGCTCAGCGGGGCCCCGGCTCATGAATATTGTTAAAAGGAAACCCTGGCTGCTTTGACGGTTTCATTCATCAAGTTCTGGAGGAGGAATCTTGGCGTTCTGAGTACATTTATGCTTCTAATCTTTGTCTTCAATAAACTATATCCCTGTTTCTCTTGGATTTAGTTTCCATTCCCTTTTTCTGAATTCTTAGCCTGGTTAAGGCTGAGAGAAAGCTTAAAAGAAAACTTCTGACTGCTTGAGAATTTGCTTTCAGTCCTGGTGACTGATGTCAGATTCTCTGAGGCTGAAGTTCCTGGATTTTGATGCTCTTGAACTGGGTCAGTCACACACTGTTAAATTGGGCCTCTCTGGGGAGACTGGAAATGTGGAAGTTTGATAACCCTGTTTGTTCAGCAAAATTTTTATTGAGGTTGCTATGTCCTGTAGATTGTAGGAAATAATCTAAACCTTGGTCTCCACCCTCAAGGAAAATTACAGGTTGATTAGCCTGAGTCAAAGTTTTTATCCTCACATATTGTACATACATAAAAATGCAAGTTATAGTTATATAGAAAAATAGCAACATGGCCCATCTAAGAGGATATTCCAGATGACATATAGTTAGTGGTAAATAAGCAATGGCATTCATTTGTGCTGAGAGGTCCCAGGAAAGAAAAAACACTGATCAGAGCAGTTTCCTGAAGGATTTGAGAGTGGAAATGGGAAGGTGAAGAATTTACCTTCACTCTTAATTTTTACTTTCCTGCAGTTGAATGACACATATCATGGGCATTTCAGAGGTTAGAAGGAGCTTATTTCATTGCAAATCAGAAAAGGACTGAAATGGTGGGCCAGATGTGCCATTGCAGAAGGCAGGAAATAGAGAACTCAGGTAATCTCAGGGCTGTTTCAGCTGCAGGTCAGAAGTGGTGGAGAACTGGAAATTGCTGAGAATTAGGGAGCACGCTCACAGCTCACAGGCACGTGGGGGCTTCGCCCTTCCCATGACAGCTTCCTATTCAGTTTGTTTTATCAACATACTCTGCGTCTGCTGGAAGTCTCTTTTCTTCTCCTTATTTATTACTGTTCAGCTAAAGCATGGCTACTATTGATTTGTGGATTTCTCTGACTGCCTTCTTTCCTCCACAAGAAAAGTTGATTGGTTACTATTTGGCTCTCTATTGCTGTGTATCAAACTATCTTTAAAACTACAACTATTTTTATTTGCTTGTTATTGTGTGTGTCAAGATTTCACACAAGGTGAGCAAATACGGTCCTTGTGCATTCCCCGATGTCCATGGAGACAGGAGCGTATCAGGGCTCGTCTTCATTCACACGTGGTGCCTGATGAGGCTGGGGCAGCCTGCCTGGAGTCAGATGTATAGGGACTTATTTTCCCCTGTTGGCTGGGTTCCTTGTTTCTCTTCAAGATCTCTCCCTTCCCACTGATTGTCTGAGTGTCTGGATATCTTAGGTGGTGGCTCAGTGCCACTAAGAGAGCAAAAGCAGAAGCTGTTCTCAGATAAGAAAGCTGGACCTTAAAGTGGAAAAGATATATTTACTCACTAATAACTCTTGCGGTATTGAAGAGAGTCCAGCACGAACTGAACTCACCTTCACTGAACCTGTTATCAGTGGAAGTGAGGTTCTTGCAGTGTCTAAAGAAAAAGAATTTCCTGAGACCTGCAAGGGAGGATGTGGCTCTGTGGTATGGTTTACAGATGATGTACAATTAAGGGGGTTCCCCTTCTGACTTCTCAATGTCCCATCTCTGTCTGTCTCACCGTGGAAAAAGTCCAATCTTGTCTTCAGTGAGGCCAAGATGAAAGCCACTGCCCAGAGTCTATGCTCCCTACTGAAGACCAGTCCAGTCCACATCCGGCTAGCTCAGAGTGTGTCTCCAGCTGTAGTCACTGCTGTGTCGTGGCCTTCAGACTCCCACCTGGTGGCCATGGGCTGCATGGCTGCTAAGGTGTGGCCATAGAGAGAACAGGTGTGTGCACTATGCAAGTGCAG
The DNA here is from genome assembly GCA_004026765.1 of Micronycteris hirsuta. Lineage (NCBI taxonomy): Eukaryota > Metazoa > Chordata > Mammalia > Chiroptera > Phyllostomidae > Micronycteris > Micronycteris hirsuta. The sequence continues at coordinate 58,150 of PVJI01002369.1, forward strand.
GTCACAAGCCTGAGACAGAGGGAGAGAGAGAGGGAGAGAGAGAGAGAGATTCTTTGCTCCCCTGGGATTATAATCTGAAGCTTGGGTTTGGGATGGACCAGGTACTTTCTCAAAATGGCCAATCAGCCCTGACTAGTGTGGTTCAGTGGGTTGGGCATTGTCCCCCAAACCAAAAGGTCACTGATTTGATTCCCAGTTGGGGCATATGCCTGGGTTGTAGACCAGGTCCCTCGTTGGTGGTGTGCAAGAGGCAACCAATTGATGTTTTGCACATCAATGTTTTTCTCCCTCATTTTCCTCTCCCTCCTTTCCCTTCTCTCTAAAAATAAGTAAATAAAATCTTTTCTTAAAAATGACCAATTAACTTCCCAAACTTTTGTGAGCCTTGGATGGATTTCTACACCCTAGTTAGACTGACAGGCCTCTGTGGTCCAACACCTCCTCCCTGCCCCCAGCAATCTGGCACTGGAGGGGGGATGGGAGGAGTGTTAATCCCCTTGGGGGAAAATGCTGTGATCCCCTATAGTATGAAAGCTGTAGCTACCTGGTGAAGCAAATGAGCTCCTGCTTCCCAGCTTATTTAGCTCAATGTCTAGTTCTCTTTGCTCCGCTTTTCTAGCTAAGTACCCATGGTATCAAGTCCAAGGGCAATAGACTTTAAAGGCAGGCATGTGCTAGGGGAGAAGCACTGAAGGGTGAGAAGGGGCGTGAGTCCATGTGACTTGACTAGGCTTCTGGGTTTGACAATTGGCATTTATCTGGAGGAGAAACTTTTCCTATCTCTAAGACAGGAGGCAGCGGTGCCAGTTGAAGCGAGGTCTCTGCTGAAAGGCAGCCCTTATCTTTCCCCAGGAACTAAGAGCAGGGGTTACAGTTATCTCCCTGAATGCTTGCCTTCCAAACAGACAGCTCTCACTTCCCTGAGGAAATATTCTGCATAGTAAATTTACATCTCAAAAGGCAGAAAAAGGATTTATAATTGCAAGCTTTCTAAAGCCACTGTTCTGGGAGGGGGTCCAGGGGCCTCTCTATCACCGGATTGTGTCTGTAACAAACAGTAAATTCTCCTGGCAGTGTTGAGTTTTCTCAGGCAGGCATTTGAAGGAGAGGCAGGGGTCATCCTAGGAACGTGGCCTTGTGATGCTGGAAGGTAGAGGGCTTTAGAGGGCGCTGTAATGTGCTGAGAGTTTTGTAGTTCTCACTGCCAGGCATTCTTAGTCTTTAGGCCTGAAATTCCAGAACTTCCCTGCTGCATTCCATTGATTAAATCCAGTCAACAGGCCCACCCCAGATTCAAAGAGTGAAGACTGCACAAGAATACACAGTAAGAGGCATGTTTATTGGGTCTACTATGACTGACACCATAGTTACATTTGTCACGAACAAGTGTGGAGTGTCCCTGTGGGAGAGAATATTCTTGCTAGGCCACCAGCCAACTCATAAGCAATTGTCTCTCTCTTAGGCAGAAACCTGACTCTGGCGCCCCTCATCTGTGGCAAACGTGGCGGAAATGATCACCATGAAATCCACAGTAAGCATAAAAATCTACACAGAAGGCATTCCTCCTGGCAGCTTTTCTGTCAGATCGATGTTCTTTGGCATAACATTTCATGAGACTCCTTAGTAATGAACAACGAGCTTGGAAGTCAGCTCTGATTTGGACCTCAGATTGTTTAGGCATTATGTCTCAGGGGTTCAGAGGTAATTGTTGCAAATTGTTATTTTTTAAATACGGTCATCATTTTTGTGGCGGCTGTGGTTATTGCTGCTGGTGTTTAATGCTTTGGGGAGTCAGCAGGACAGAAATACTGGCAGGACCCCCAATCTTACTCCTATAGCTTTTTCCAACTCAAACCAGTTTTACTGGCACATACGGCATGTATTGATAGGCCAACTAGTGTTAACCCAACTTAATTTGGGGCAGGGGACTTGAGGTCAGATTTATATATACTCTAGAGCAATATTTTCAACACATTTTTCATGACAGTTCACCTAAAAAATGATGGCTAAACTCTCTGCAATTTCCAGTATGCTGCTGATAGCTGAACCCTTTTCCCCAACAAGAATGCCTGTTGGAATGAAAAGGTGAGAAATGGTGATTATCAGAGGAATAACCCTAAGCCTGCTCTAATTGATAGGTTACACATGTTCAAACAAATCAAATCATTTGCTACCCTATGCATTGCAGCTACTGCTAGAGGCAAAGCCGTATAGCAGTTTAGAGGGCAGACTGCAGAGTCAATTCTGTATTTAATTGCTTGTTTCAATCACCTAAAACCGTGTTTTTTAAATGTCAGTGTGCTGGGAATGACGCTATGCTACAGAGTCATATTCAGTAGATGTAAGGCTACGTCTGAGATTCCACACAGAGGGTGCTGCTGATGCTGGTCCAGGGATCATACTTAGAGCAAAACATTTTATTTAAATCAATGAACTTCCTTTTAATCCTCAGCTGAGGATATATTTATTGATTTTTAGAAAGAGAAGAAGGGGGAGAGAGAGACAGAGACAGAATGAGAGAGAGAGAGAGAGAGAGAGAGAAAGAGAAGAAATCAATGTGAGAGAGAAACATCAATTGGTTGCCTCTGGTAGGCATCCTGCCTGGGGATCAAACCCACAACCTAGGTATGTGCCCTGACCAGGAATCGAACCCACAACCTTTTGGTCCATGAGATGATGCTTCAACCAACTGAGCCACCTGATCAGGGCTAATCTATGTGTTGAACTTTTAATATGATTATTCAAAGTAAAGAAAAACAACTCAATCTTTGATCTGGGGGTGCTTATATTCTAGCAGGAGAAGGTAGACAATAAAGCATATACATAGTAAGTAAAAGTATAATATGTTAGGAGGTATTAAGTGTTATGGACAAAAGAAAAAATGAAGCCACGCTAAGCTGTCAGGACCGGTTTTTCTTTCACATAAGTCTGACCCCACATAATTCATTTTTCTTCATCCATTTGATGGATAAATACTGGAGACCTGCCACATTTTAGGGACTGTCTTAGTTACTGGGATGACTGAACTGATGACTAATGGAATGTGGACCTGGCCCTCAGAGAGCTCACATCTCTCTTATCTTGTATCAGTCTCACATGAGACTGATCACAGTTCCTTCCATACATAAAGTCCTTTGACATGTGGTAAACAGCCTCCCTGAAGGCTCCTAGCAACCCCCGCCTCCTGGTATTCACATCTCTGTGCAAACCCCTTCTCTTGAATGTAGGCTTGATCTAGTGACTTACTCCTGATGAATAGATGCAGCAAAAGTGATGGGATATCACTTTGGAGATCAGGTTGTAACGGATGGTGACTTCTGACTTACTCAAACACTCTTGTCCTCTTTTCTTTCTGTGAGCCTTTTTTCATGGGGAAATAAACATCTGTTTTGGGAGTAGTTCTTTGGAGAGACCCACATGGTCATCAGCCTGTGCAAACCCGAATCCATGAACAATCCTTGGAAAACTGTGGCTTCTGACAACACACTGATTACAGATTTAGGAGACCCTGAACCATCAGACCAAGCTAAGACATACCCAGGCTCCTGACCCCTTTCCTTCAGCCATTAGGTTGTGGAGTAATTTGTTAAGCAGAAATAGATACCAAGGCACATGCCATCATATGCATGCTGCCTCCTTCTTTCACTGATTCAACAAACACTTACTGAGCATCTACTACATGCTAGATTCTTTGCTAGGTGCTAGGAAACGGTGGAGGCAAAACAGATGTGACCCCAGCCTGACACTGTGATGGGAAAGGCCAACTTAAACATGTTAATTTATTCATAATTTAGATTTTAACATTAGAAATAATTAAAAATTTTATAAACTGCCTTACGTATTTGAGAACTTGAAGGGGAAGGGCTGAGATTTTAATATATAATAATGATGGTAGAGGTAAAGGAAATGGAAAAGTCAACTGCTGAAAAAGAACTGGAGGAGAACGCTCAAGAAACAGACCTTTAAGCAAAGACGAGCTGGGCGGGAAGCAGGTAGCCATGAGGAGAGTTGGGAGAGCAAGCAACCTGTGCTGAGCTGCTGATGCAGCAATGGGCAAGGTGGTCTGGACCTGCAATAACACTCCTACAGCCTGAATGAGAAAGAAGTGTTGGAGAGTACCGCAAAGGGAGGCAGACCCTAGATCATGCAGGGTCTCGTCAGCCGTGGAGAAGAGTTATGATGTTATTCTAAAGGCAATGGAAATGCCTTTGAAGGGTTTTAAGCAGGGGACAACATGGTAAAATATATGCTTTGAAGGGATGACCCATACTGGCAAGTGGAAGACAGATCAAATGGGTAAGAGTGGGGATGGGGGGATCATTCAGAGGCTGTTTTGGTGGTTCAGGCTAAAGAGGTTTGTGACATGCACTGAGTTCCTGAAAGTAGAGATAAGATGCAGTGGATGTGTTTAATATTTATAACACCCTTCCCAACCTACTCTCATAAACACTCTGAATTTTCTTAGACTTTATCTCCTCTAGGGAACTCTTCCAGATATGCCAGACTTGGCTAAGCCACCCTCCTCTATGCCAATCAGCCTTAGAAGTCAATAAAATATAATAATGATATGATATATATTTATGTATTTTTTAATAATAAGTATTTCTTATTCATTAGATTAGCCTGTCAACTCTTTGAGTGCAGGGACAGTTATATCTTTATCTTCAGCCCTGTAGCTCTGCGCTGTTCACATAGTAGTTATTCAACAAATGTTTATAGATTCACTTGAGATATTCTGTCCTCCTCATTGTTTGAGATCAAATCTCTCTTCATATGATCAAATCTTTTCCCCATCAGAAGGTTTTATTATTTTTTTAAATCTTCACCCAAGGACCCATTAATTGGTTTTAGAGAGAGAGGTAGGAAGGGAGAGAGAGAGAGAAAAACATAGATATAAGAAAGAAATATCAGTTGCCTCCCATATGCACCCCAGCTGTGGACTGAACCTGCAACCTCGGTATGTGTCCTGATGGAGGATCAAACTTGCAACCTTTTGGTGTATGGGATCAACTAGTTAGTTGAGCCACATGGCCAACGCTACCTCAGAAGATTTAAACATATTCATTCATTGCTGAGTCTTGGAGGCTCTGTTTTGAGGTTTTCTTTGATTGCCATTTTTTTTAGCTTCTTGAAAAATATGTAGAATCACATCCTTGTCAGTTGAAAATTTTATCAATATTTTCTGTAGTTTTTCATAAGCAGGCAGGGAGGGATTAAATAGGTTGAAGGCAAAACTTCATTTATTGGACTCCGGGCAGACGGTCGTGATAGGAGAAACATGTCAGAAGAAAATGAGTGTGAGTGTTCCCTCTCTCTTACTCCCTCACACTCTCCCTCCCCCCAGTTCTGAAAACCTCTGTTCCCTTTATAGACCTGTCAGCCTCCTTCTGTAAGGTTCCTACACCTTTTCTTGTCCCTGACAAAGCAAAACCACACTTTGATGGGATAAGTCCACTCAAAGTAGGGTTATTAAAGCACCAAACTTCTATGAAAAAATTATCAGAAGCCTGGCATGACACTTCTGAGTCATCACTAACTCCTAATTTAGATCCAGCAGATATCGCTGGATTATACCTGCGAATTTGTCATTTACCATATGTCAGCTCGAGTTGATTATTCTTACCCATGTAACACAGATTTCTTATCTGTGAGTATGACATTTGCTACAAACTTTCAATGTGATGCGAGCTATCAAAGCAAGAATTACCAAGAGTTTACAGAAAATGATGTTCTACAAAATCATCATTATTTGGACTTAACAACAACAAAAAGATAGAATGACAAGAAAAAAACATTTCAATTTTTTAATTTATATCCCATTTAGAAGAGCTAAAGGGTGCTAGCTGGTATTTTTCAAAATAAAAATTTGGACAGAGGCATACCATACGGTACATGTCACTGATCTGATAGGTTTTGTTTTTCACTATTAATCCATAAAAAAGAAAAATGTGAAACACAATTGAAAATATATCACATTGAATTTTGCTTGTATCAGTTGTTAATTGCAGAGTGGTAGAGGAGATATAAGAGGCACAGATATATAATTATCTAACATATGTTTGAGATATCATGGTCATTTGCTTTCACGGGTCTTGAGGATTAATAAGCCTTTTAACAGCCTTTGCTCATGTTGGTCTATGAGCAGGGAACCTACGACATGTTTCTATTAGTCTTACACACCTGAGCGGCCTGGGGGCCAGGCCATCTCACAGGTGACAGGTAGACCAAGAAATTCCCCTGTAGTTGCTTTCTCTCAGACCAGTTTCCAGGATATCTAGATGTATAATCATTTCATTCTAGCTGTTGTCTGTTCTCCAGTTAACTTTATTTCTTTCACCATTAAATTGTCTCTCACAGCCCTGGAGGAAAGCAGCCTAATGAACTCATTCACAGGATGATGCTTATGATTGAAACAAGAACAGTAAATATTATTTATTGAGTCTAAACAATGCTCTAAAAATTATAGCTGAACATCAGAGAAAAGGACCCATTGTTTATCCTTAAGCTACAGATAAAGAAACTGGAGCTAAGAGAGATTTCATAACATATTCAAAATTACGCAGTAAATAACAAAGTTATAATTTGCAACCAAGTCATGTGATGTTTTCGCAGAAAGTATTTATTTCAAACATTTACAATTTTCACTTTAGTTGCAAAATAATTGATTCAAAAAAATGTTAAAACAAATATACAGACCCTTTGCCCCATATGTAGACATCAGCCTTTGGTATTTGCTTTTAGGTAATTAAGTGAAAAATAAAAATAAAAAGCTTAAAACTGTGCTTTCTTCCCAAAAGAAACAAAGTTGAGGTGTTCTATTAACAGAAGTGTGATCTCCACCCAAAAATGGTTTCTCTATTAATTAATAGCCTTGCTACATTCTTTCCCAGTCCCTTCCATCTAAAACATATCTTTGTTCGAGCATATGTTCTTGAAATTGACAATGTTCAAAGTCATGTGACATTGAAGGCCATGTTCAGATGACCACCATTCTAGGGTATTTTCTGTAGAAAGAAAATATTTAAAGCATGTATAGTTAAACTAACGGAAGTTATCTCTAATGATGGAATTTCAGACATTGTCGTAAATGAATGTGGAAATATTTCGATATTTAAAAGCACAGTGTAAAGGCAATTGCTGTGTGTTTGAATGTAATTTTGGAAACACAGAGTGGAAGGGAGGAAGGGAGCTTAGCAACCCTTGCCCTCCTTATCCCACATCATTCTCCCCTTGTTGCCATTGCCCAATGCAGAGGTTAAATCTGGACCAACAACCAGCTTTATTTCGCTTAAACAATACATCTTTTTTCAATTAAACTAGTGGTCAAGATTTTAAAATATGTTTGTTATGCATAAAACATCTTATTTCTAGTTTCTTAAAATGGAAAGTCTAGCAATACTGGGCTTGCATTTCGTCATGGCAACAGGAAGCAGAGCTGAACGATGGCTGGGGCCTGTGAATGGGGCCTGTGCTTTTCCCGGTGCACTCCCGTCCTTGCCTGGCCCAGTGATTACAGAAGCTGCCCATCTTCTGTAATCATTAGTGAGTCCTATTAGGCATCTAATGCACATTATTTTTTTAGCATATATATCTTGTTAGGCAGGGTCTTGTCTCAAATAAGATTCTGTATTTCAGTGGGCACCTACTGCATGCTTAGAGAAATGCTTCTCAGACATTATCACACATCAGAATCACCTGGTAGGCTTGTGAAAACATAGGCACTTGGGCCACCATGTCCCAGTCTTTGTGGGTCCGGCTCAGTCTTCTACCACCATTTGTTCCTTCCTACATAGCTTACTTTTTGATTTTTCTTAATTATATGCTTTATTTTCCACCAAAAATAAACCCTTCTTTTTTTTAAAAAAATTTTCCTGGAATTTCTTCCAAGGCCAGGGTTGACAGTCATCCAACTGGAACAGCTTAGAGACAGGAAGGAGAGTGGCCTTGGTGACACATAGATTTCCTCTCCTATCTCACTTTTACAGTACCTTTCCTCTTTCACATCATCTTTCTGCGTTCTGCACCATTGTGACTGCCAGCCTGAGGCTGTTGTCCAGATGCCTCCTGCACTGCCACCAATCCCAGCCAGATTCGAAAATGAGGGGCTTTTCCACTTCCAACAGATCCCAGTCCAAGTCCGTATCTTCTGCTAATCTATTTATACTGACTACACAGATGGCTGGAATCGTCCAGAAGAGTCACACTTCGAAATCTGGAGAAAGTGAATACACAGTTTAAAAAAAGTTTGGCAACTTTTTTTCCTCCAAGTCATTTTCTACTGTGTATATTTTATTTCCTATGTATTGCTTGTCATATTCTTAATGATCGCTTTTAAACCACTTTTCCCCAATATGTAGCTCACTTCTGAAAGTGCTCTTTAAATAATTGTGGTACATGCCATAGGACTTCAGCTTTCTCAGTTCAGCTCCAATAAAAGGGGGAGAGGAGGTTGTCAAGAGAGCGGGACTGGGAGGCATCGCATCGAGGAAAAGTAAGCTTGGCGTGGAGGGTCTCTTAGCTTAGGCCGTGAGTCGTGGACATAAGTGTATGTAGCCAAAATCAATTGCGTTTGTTTCTCATTTTCCTGCCCTTCACAAAGACCGTAAACACTTCCTTTTCAGCATGGACCTTCCAAGCCTTCGTTCCATTTAATGGGTGATATAAAAGAAAAAGAAAGAAAAGGAGAAACTTGGAGGCATATTTATATTTGTTAAGGGGTTCATTTAACAGGGATACTTAAGAAGATGAAGATGTACAATAACCAATGTGGGGAAGGTGTGCCAACACCAGGATTTTTGAAGGAGCAGCCGTTTTTAATCAACAATATCCTGTCAGTTGCAGCTGTGTGAGGCAGTGCAGGTGCACCTGGCCGAGAAAAGGTGGCAAGCAAAGTGCAAATCTATATTATGGAACCAGAAACAAGAGATGGAGGTGATGTTATTCAGCAGAAACCTAGTACCAGTTTCTATAGAAATCATCAAGTCGTAGTCCATCATAGTAACTTCAATTTCTACTTAATTATAAAGGTATACATTCTTGTAAAAAAATACATTATGTAGCCATTAAATTTTATGAAGCAGAGGATTTGGGTTTTGACTGGTCATCTTGAAAAATGATTCTGAGTACAAAAATATTCCTATAAATAGAGATTTCAGCCTAGTGCATTTAAATTTTTATTTATAGGTCGTTAGCTATTTGATTAAGAGGTGGCACAGGACAGAGACTTATAGCTAAAATCATTAGGATTTCAAAATGAAGATAAAGAATGTCTGAAATCATAGAGCAAGTTTCTGATGACATATGATTTAGGTTACAAAGGTTGATTAACACAGTTTCTCAGATATATTTACCAGTGGGTAAGGTAAATAGCATTGAATTTGAAAGTAAGAGACCATTCAATGTGGTATATTTTCCAGTGGGCAGGGGAGGGATACGGCTTTTCTCCAAGTTTTCTCCCTGTAGTGCTGCTTTATCCCTGCTAAACGTAGGATCTGCTTTTAGTAATATGTACTTACATTTCAGGACAGTATTAGCTTCATTTTACTTGGTAGCAAAAGGATGAGAATGTCTGCTCTTCCTTTCTCACTGTATTTTGTTTGAAAAAAAAAAAAGAGAACAAAATACATCTAGGAGTTGGTGTAGAGATGGGAAAATTTTTCTAATATGAATCGAATGGCCTCGGTAATGATTTCCTTCCTCGTAACAAGGTTTCCATAATAAGAATTTAGGGATAGGAGGACGGTGAAGCGACACATGCTTTCTACTTAAAGGCTGCTTTCTTCCTTTTCCTACAGCGAAGCAATTACTGAAAATGCTAGAATGATTCTAAGGATCGTTCAGTCCTCAGTCTTCTTTTGAATCATCACCTACTGATAATGGTTCTCGCAAATGGAAACACAGGCCTATGAGAGTGGAAAGGAACAAAAGAAACTGGTGACCCATCCACCTCTGGCTCTGACTTAGCAAAGCTATTTCAAAGTCACTTCTTTTCTCACTTGAAGGTGTTTCTTCTTCCCATCCCCCTCTCTTCTACTTCTCTTCTTTGTCTTTTCCTCCTTCTTTTCTCCCTCTCTTTCTCTCTCTCTCTCTCTTACACACACACACACACACACACACAGTCACAACTCTGTGAGGAAATGCAATGCTTCCTTGGGAACCCATTCTTGTCTCTCAACTTTTGGTCATTAACATAGTTTTTGGTGCTGGGATGAGGCAAAAGGCACAAAGTTCACAGTGTTCTGCAAGGTGAGACAAATGAATCTTCCTCCAAGCTACTGGAAAGCTGTGTGTCTGTGTGAAAAGCAATTTGTTAAAGGGTATCCCAGTGATCTTCATTTTCCTGATATAGGAAAGTGCTTCATTTAAATTAGGAGTATTTTATTGGGAGATATTGACTACTGTAGATCAAGAGTCCTTTGCTCTATCTAAAGATGAAAGAGCAGTCAGAAGATTCTTGTACCTTGTATTCTATAGCCTCAGGACTCAGAACTATCTCCATGTATCTGCCCCAATCTACTTAGATAAATGACAGTTTACAGTACATCTTATTTTCTTTCATGCTTCCCTTACCCTATACCCGGGATGTAGGGAGAAAGCATGAATCTGTATGATTAACAACTTGGACCTTAGTCTGTCTTTCTAGGACAAGTTGAGTATGTATTTTTTACTAAGTTAACCCCCTCTGGCTAAACATTGGCAGCAAAATCTAGAATATAATTCTTCAGATTCATTTTAGCTTTGTTCACTGATCTTAGCTGAATACTTACAATGAGCTAAAAATAGTCTGTAAGATGATGCCTCAAGTGACTTACAACCTTCCAGTTGTGGGTATTAACCTCTAGCATGAGCTCACTGGCTAAATGAAGTTTAAGCATCCGTAATCCTTCATTCATTTTATTCCAAGAGTGAAGGGTATCTCTGTATAGTAATTGGGCTTTACTGTCTGGCGATGAAGCCTTATAAGAGAGATTTAAGTGACCCATTACTGGATGAATATGCTTTCCTCTGGCTTTCTCCTTTCCACTGTTATTGCTATTCAATACATGCTATGTGTGAACATTGCCTTTCTTCATTTTGGAGTGATGATGCTTGAAATGGGGTTAGGATTTTTGCTGTAAGGAGGCAGAAGAAACCTCAGCCTGTTTTTTTCGAAACTTCCATTTTAAGCTAGTTTAGGAAAATGAATTCATAAGAGGAAAAAGCTTAAGCTCTACCTAACAAAGAAATATCATTTTACCTTTTTAATCTTTTCTTTTATTTTCCTCTCTGTGTTTTTTTTTTTTCCTTCTTGGTTTCAATCAGCCACTTCTGTGAAAAAAAAATTAGCTAAAGGCAAATTGGGGGTTGTACTATATTCTGACCAATACCATTTTGGTAGGCGGAATAATGACATCCTCAAGATGTTCTTGAGTGCTCATAGTTCTCAGAAACTGTGTTATGTTACACGACAAGGGGATTAAGGTTGCAAATTCAGTTTGCTAACCAGCTGACATTAAAATAGGGAGATTATTTTGGATTATCTGGTGATCCCACTGTCATCAGAATAATTTTAAATAGGAGGGGAGAGGCAGAAAAGTCAGAACCAGAGGTGGCATTGAAAGAAAGACTCGACTGGCCATTGCTAACTTTGAGGAAGGAAGGGACCCACAAGACAAAGAAGGCAGGCAGCATCCAGAAGTTGGAAAAGGCAAGAGAATAGACTCCCCTCCAGAGACTCCAGAAAGAAGAGCAGCCCTGACAACTCCTCGGTTTTAGCCTAGTAAGACCATGTTGGATATCTGACTTCCAAAGCTGTAAGAGAGTACACGTGTTATTTTAAGCCACTACGTTTGTGATAGTTTGTTACAACAGCACTAGAAAACCAACACAACCACGAAATGCCATCTTAATAGAAGCCCCAACCCAAAGTCCACCTCAAACATCCGTTAGGGTTAAGAAACCCATTTGCAGAGTGTGTGCACCAGTTGTATTGATTCTAATATCCTTTGTCATCTTCCTTTGTTCAACCTCATTTACCTTGAGTGGCTTCTTTTCTTTTTAGTTTCACTTTAGTGAAATGACTCAATATGAGAGATAAGAAAGGAAAATGTTAATAGGGTAGAAAATCCCCTCAAAAAGTAAATAATCAGAATTCAGTTTGGGGTGTGTGTGTGTGTGTGTGTGTGTAGAATTTTAACAATTTGAGTTAGATTACAAAATTTGTGAGAAAAGTCACCACAAAATTTCATTAGAAGTGTACTCTTTTAAGACTAGATGTGGAAACACAAAATGCACTGTGTTAAAAAAAAAAAGGCAATGGCAAAAAAGTCCCATTTCTCCAATAATTAGCTCAGATCAATAAAGTGTGGCTTATTTGAAGGCCTTCTGGGAAGAACAGTCAGATGTTTGGGTCTTTGTCTAAAAATCACTGGGCAGTAACCTTGAATTTATAACCTCATTTGATGTAGGGCCGAAGATGGTAATGTTCCCTTTGTTTGATCAGTAAATGTTGCATTACCCCAGGAAGGCTTGCATTTAAGTAGGTCAGTGATTATGAGATGAATATAGTATCAACACTTTTACAAAAATTGCACTCACACAGTGTATTTACTTGCTGGTTTTGTAATATTGTGCTGCTTTGTGTACGTTTTGACTGTGTACACAGTTTTTACACTTAAGATAATGACTTACTACATTTGTAAATTTGATATATTAAATGTATCCAAATTTCTTCAATGCTTAAATTTTGCTTATTAAGGTCATATGTTTTTCTTTTCAGATATTTGAAGAGATTCAGAGAATAGAATGTATTGGGTTAGAAACGTAGTTCGACATCTTTAGGAGAATCTGTTCAACTACTTGTGTAAATGGTGTTAATTATTCCTAAAAAGGACTCCCTAATATATTAATTCTTTAAATTTAGATATAAATTGATCCTTAATAAAAAAATAAGTGGAAGTGTTCTTATTCTTAGATAAAACTGCCAGATTTTTAAATAAAATAAGATTTTTGAGGTGACACTAGAGGCTAAAGAAAATAGTTTTGAAATTTATTATATTAATAGTTTAATTATACATTAAAGAGAACTCATCACAAATAGATAAGTGTGCTTTTAACATTTCCCCCAGCAATTAAAAATATTAATTGACAATACATATAGAAGATTTGAAAGGCATTTTGATAAATTTTAAATATTTGACATTTACTTAGCATATTTAAGGAATACATATGTATTAGCCCCTGTGCTAGGCACTGGTATAAAGAACTTAACATAATGCTTAATATGCAGAATATGTGCAGTCAGTATTGGCTATTATTCTCAATGGAAGTCATCTTTGTGACCTCAAACCTAGCACACTAGTGTGTGTATGTGCGTGTGTTTATATGTGTGCATATCTTTGTATGTCAATGTCTACATCCATATCCATCTCTTTCTACCATCAAGGCTTTTGGAAGAGAGAAGAGGAAGAAGAGAGAATATGGAAACTAGTAGAGTTTAAGCCACTTCTTTGTTAATTCACAATGTATACACGGACATGTGCACACACAAACACACATACAAACCTGGTGTGAACCTAGAAACACTCAGGTTGTGACCAGTCCTTTGGAGTACAACCTGAAAACAGATCTCTGGTATCAGAGTGTAGGAATTGGAAGGGACAGCTACTTGGCTTGTGTCCGATAGACTTTTTGATGGATAAGGACATGGAGGTCCTGAGAAATGATGTGACTTGCTCAAGACCCCTGTCAAAGGTAAACAAGACTAGGCAGTCGTTAATGTGGAAGGACATATTTCAATCAGTAATAACTATTGTAATGGGGAGAAGTGCAGTGTGAACTGAACTCAACCTCCATTTGTCTGAGGTGAATCGGCATATTAAGGAGACAATGAAGGAGGAGGGAGGAGGCCCAGCCGGGGCTCAGTAGAGTCAGGGAAGTGAAGAAATGACAAAGAAATGACATAATTAACCATTATGTGCGCTATTAGGTCAGGTGTGTCTGCTTGCTGTCAATAACCAAAGTTAGGATTCTATCCTCTCACAGAGACTGGGGGACAGAGGGCTGAATTAAACAGTATATACATATTTTTTGGCAGTCTTCAATTTTCTCAGGTAGGCACTTTAAGGAGATTAGATTCATCTTAGGCATGTGGCCTTTGAGCTGTTAGAAACTAGGGTGGCATTTTGTTCAAGTCTTTATAGGCCAAGTTTGAGGCCTCATCAAGAAGATGGCTCAGAAGAACTTGGCTAGAGTTTGGTTGAGAAGAGAATCTTTGTCACCCCTCAGTAAATTTTCTGGTGCTGAGATTTATGCCTGTGCTTTAGCCAAATTCTGGTAGTAACTGTACAAGATGCCATCTAAAATGCTTTTACCTTAAAAAATGTTTCTTTCTTTGTAAAGTGGTGAGGCCCAGCTTCACGGCCGTGGTGCTTCCACTCTAGCTGGCAAGTTGAAGGGCACATCTGTGCACAGGATGGCTGGCCACTCGCATTCCACCTGAGTCTCTGAATTTAGTAAGGGAAACCCACTGTGTGTACAAATTACATCATCACACTCAACGTGTTCACTCCACTCCTGTTATTGTTCCCACTCCAAGCAATATTGCCTGTGTCCTTTTACAGCGTACTGCAGTCTATTTTGAAACAATCAGAACATCAACCTCTAAAATATGTCATACTCTCTGAGTAACACACTGCCACATCCAGCATCTCAAATAGCGTCAAGAAACACACAGAAAGAGCAGGCTTGTGTGCCATTGTATTTGTCAATCTCCAAGTTATTTAAGCCTTACATATTCCAGTTCCTTTAATAACCTCTTCTACATCTATCTTTGTGAAGGCTTTAACATATTTATTTATTTTTTAAAGATTTCATTTATTTATTTTTAGAGAGAGGGAAAGAGAGGGAGAGAAATATTTATGTGAGAGAAACATCAATTGGTTGCCCCTCTCATGTGCCCCAAGGTTGGGCTGAACTCGCAACCCAGGCATGTGCCCTCACTGGGATTGAACTGGGGACCTTTGGCCTTGTGGGACCACGCCCATCCAACTGAGCCGGACCAGCCAAGGCAAGGCTTTAACCCTTTTATAATCTATTTAAATACTGACTCATCATTAGCTCTTGAATATTATGACTCTGAAATTCATCATACGTTAAATGAAACACAACTTCTATTTATTGCCCCAAATGCAACTTTATCAAGTTCAAAGTAGTGACCTTTGAGAGCACAAATACTTTCCTTTTCCTTTTTCCAAAGGATGGTCTATCTTTAGATCTATTTCAAACTGTTTCCTTTGCCTGTAGTAAATCCCCATCCACATTCTTCTGAGCCTAATTGGTGTTACAAAATAGAGGCAGCATTCTTACAGAGTTTAGATCACTCTCTTAGATGTAACTTCATTATTTCTATTTAAGCCACTTTGTTGTTATTCTTGGAAAATGCTTTGAAAAGTTTAAAACTCTTTCACCCCTGTATTTTTGGCCTGGTGTGTCAGAATACTGAATGAGATGCATGAAGGTGAATACAATTTTTGTCCTGATTTCTTTTTCTTTTAATTTAACTTTTTTTTAAAATCCTCACCCAAGGACACTCTTTTCATAGCTTCTAGAGAGAGGGGAAGGGAGAGAGAGAAATGTTGATGTGCGTGAGAAACATCAGTTGGTTGCTTCCTGCACTCACCTATACAGGGGATCGACCCTTCAGCCTAGGTATGCATCCCCACTGGGAGTCAAACCCGCAACACTTTGGTTACGGGACAACGCTCCAACCAACTCAACCACACTGGCCAGAACTATTGCTTTTCTTTTTAAAAACATATATTCTCCTTCTACTTTCATTTGTTCCATTTTCATGCACTGGGTAATAGACTAGAACAAAGGCTATTCGGTGCATGACGTATGGTTTTATTTGTCCCAGTCTCCCCCTGTACTGTGTTATTCTATTCTTTTTCAGTTTTATATTCACATCACTCTTTTGCCTTTGTTTTTCTTCCTGATTCCAGTAAAATGCAAATGTCATCACCCTGTACCTGTATTTTTCTCAGTGTTGCCATGACTTCCAAGCCAGCTGGCAGATTTTTAATCCATGAGTGATCTGTTGGGTGAACATCCAAGGAGAGAAATAGGGGGTTAGACAATAATACTTATAAATAACACCTTTCTGTTCAGAGTTCTGTAAAACCTGGTTAAAACTTTATCAATTATTTTTGTATCAAACAGAAGCTCTTTTGTTTAACTCAGATGTAATGTAATTATTCTTAATTTTATTTATAAAGCTAAATAATTGATGGCTCCAATGTATTTGTAGTAGGCACATGGACTGTATGTACTAGAGCAGCAGAGTGTCCATTAAAAGTACACAGGACGTTTGGTTTTGTCTCTAAGGAAAAGCTGACATTGGCCTTTAGGAACTATAAAAACTGCTGAACCAAATTCTGTGATGGGAAAATAAAAATGAGATGTGAGACATTGGGAAGAGTCTCTTTAGGGAATCCCATGGAGAGACACTAATGAGGAGAGAGAGAGGTCATTCTATTAAAAAAAGCTACGCGGAATTTGTGTAACTGTTCTGAAATACATGTTCTAGAAACGTG
This sequence comes from Micronycteris hirsuta, assembly GCA_004026765.1. Taxonomy (NCBI): domain Eukaryota; kingdom Metazoa; phylum Chordata; class Mammalia; order Chiroptera; family Phyllostomidae; genus Micronycteris; species Micronycteris hirsuta. The sequence continues at coordinate 74,721 of PVJI01002369.1, forward strand.
CCTTATGATGACTGGTGAGACAGAACTGCTCACAGAAATGGGCAAATTTACAAATTCTGTATAGATTATAATTGCAAAAGTTTAGCTTCAAAAGACGAGGCGTTGAAATGCAGTGAACGGTCGGTCAGGTGGGAAAATAAATCTCTCCTGGTAAAAGAACAGGCAGAGGAAAATGATACTAGCAATTGTTTTCATAATATAGATATCATCCCTGCTCTGGACCATGGAGGGGAATTGTCAGATCGTTATAAGACACGTAGTACCGAAGAATATTCCCAAGGCCTTGTAAGCAATTAGCATAAAGCTGTCATGAGGAATCTGTCCTCTTTAAGGTACTACTCTCTAATGAGTTGTTATTGGTACCTAGTATGCTAAGACATTCTGTTACATATCACTGCTAGCTTGGGGTTACTTAATATTTTATAGTTTTCATTGTATCTTGACATACTTTATCTCATTGGAATCTGAGACTAGTCCTGAAAAAAGGCGGTTGTTATGTAACACAGAGAAAAATTGAAGCACATAGAGGTTATGGAACTTTTTTTATGGTCACATAAAACCCTAGGCTCTGATTCCTCACTTGGCTGCCTTTTCACCAGCCTCCTTTTCTTAACAGTTACTGTGGAAAGACTTCAAGTCAAGGACCAAAACATGGAAGAACCACCTTTCATGATTAAAAACCAGGTTCCTAAATAAAGGCTGTATTTCTTTAAGTCAGAAGTTGGCGTACTATGACCCATGGACCAAATGTAGCGCACTGCCTTTTTTTGTAAATAAAGTTTTATTGAAACACAGCTACACTCATTTGTTTATGGGTTGTCTATGGCTCTTTGTGCTGCAGCAGCAGAGGCGAGTAGTTGCAGTAGAGACCACGTAGCCTGAAAGCCTAAAACATCTACTGTCTGACCCGTTATAGAAAATATCTCTGAACCCCTGCACTAAATAATTATCTGAATCATGTATCACCTCTGTAAGCATACTTCTTCAACTTTTATGGTACAAGTTCCTAGGAAAATGTTTTTCTAACTTAATTTACTGAATCTCTGAGGCTCCAATTGTGAAAAAAAATGTTGTAAATATGCGTGGTTTATGGTCATAATGATACAAAGTAAATTCTAGCAAGCAGCCTTCAAAATTCAAATGACAAAATGGTAAATGTCATCAGTAGAATTAGTAGAATTGAAATGAAAGATGAGGAACATACCGTGTACTGAGGGACTATAAATAATGGGATGGTTTTTTACTATGCATTTCCATCCTGGGTACTTTCAGGACACAGAGCCAGCTACCACTGGCCTGTTGTCACCTGGACCCAGTAGGCCACCACTATGGGGTTTTACATCCAAATTGGATAGTATTATGGAAATTAGAGACAGGGGAGATTTTTATGATCATATCTGATTACTCCTAACACAAAAATTTTGTCAATTCTAAGGTTCTTATGCATCAGCATATTGACCATTTTAATGTGCATATGTAATTTTTAATTCCTGGAGGACAAGGACTATTTTATATTTTTATGTTTTGTAGTGGCATTTGCTTGGAGACCAATTGTCTAGACAGTTTCTGTGTACAGGGTTAGGAAGTCACACTAACTTCGAATATTTCAAATGAAAACATTCTGTTCTTCCCTTGGTCTGTTGATTTCCATCGGCAGCCACGAGTTTCCCACTTTAAAACAACTGTTCTTTTCTTAACTGAAAAATAAAAACAACAAAATAAAACAATGCTCAAGCATGTTGGACCTTTGCTTGGTTTGGAACTATAAAAACTCTAGTTTACTCAAATTAGACTGTGCATTTTTACGTCAGAAGATAGACCTTCCACCCCGAAGACAGTCTGCAGAGCTGTAATGGACAGGATCTTGGTACAGGAATTGCAGCCAGGGAGGCAGCTCACTGAGCAGGCACAAGGTTGGCCTCCTGTGTCCTTTGCTTCCTCATTCTGTGTCTAGTTCTTCTTGTTCAGTGGTTTTTACTGACAATCCTGCCTCCAACTTCTCAAAACATGTATCCTGCCTGGATCCATTTTTCCTAGTAAAATACTGAACAGAAAATCTGAATACAAACACAGTCTTAGTTAAACAATGAATTAAATTTTCTGAAAAGATTTGAACAAGATGATAAAACTTAATACATCCCTTTAAAATAAAACAAAGGAGCATAAATTTGTGAAATATATTTTAGTGATGTTAATTAGCCAATGGTGGAAATATTTGGGGAATGAACACTGCTGGGTCTCTGTAAATCACATAACCACAGTGACTTCCTATATATCAATTTAATCTTGATGAGAATCATTCCAGCATTGGGGGCATTGGCAGGAAGATATAGAAACCAAAAGGAGTAGGCTGGCATGGACCAGAGTCTGGAATCTGGGTTTTAACAATGGGTCTGACTGGTAATTAAATTATCTCACAGCAAAGTTAGATTTTTCTCTACCTTAAAACTAGAGAACTTAAAAATCAATGCCAGGGAACCCCATGGATAGGGCAGTTTCCAAGGGTACCGCACCATGCACAGGTACCGGGTAGCTTGTAACTTCTCAGTAGGTGAGACATACCTTAGCATCCCAAAGTTCCATTCAGACCCCAGGAGATGGACATATAGAGGTGACAAAATAAGAGATGTACAGATTTGGGCTAGAGTCATGTCTGAGTCACTCAGATAGATCTGCCATTAAGATGTGACATGGTCATGACCTTACATCCTAGAATAATACTCTGTAGTTTAATTTATTCAGCTTAGGGTGGATAGGTAAGGGTTGGCAGGTGGGAGTTTGTAGCCAGAAAAACAACTTCATGCATGGAGGACAAAGGACAGAGTGTTTATATGCATATCACTTTAAATGAGTTAAAGAGATGGTTCTTTAAGAAAGTATAACAGTAGTACATGCACATTGGTAGAGATATTTTTAAATGCAAATGGATATAAAAGCACTAACAACGATCTATAATTTTACTATACAGGGGAAATGGTTATTTTTGCATAATGCATAACTTTTTATTCCTTTCCCCTGTCCATGTACTTAAGCAAATTTGAGTTTTTGTCTGTGTGTGCACTTTATCATTTATTTTTCTGATTTCCTTAAAAAGAACATCATGATCTCTCAGCAGTGAACACCGTTGTGTTTCATCTGACTTACTAAGTGTGGGCCTGCTGGAGGCACAGTCTACTGTAGGGTTCTTCTGATACTGTTTCACTGCCCGTGGACTTCATCACAGGCAACACCTGTCCCTGATGCAGGAAGACCTCATCACAGTCATAAAAGAGGACATAAGGGGAGGGAAGTCAGTCCAGTTACTTTTGCCATGTGACAAATCATCCCAAAACTTAGTAGCATCAAAGAATCCTTTATTAAGCTCATGGGTTCTGTGGGCCCAGTGGGGTTGGCTTGTCTCTCTTGCCTAACATCTGTGGCCTCAACTAGGGAAACATGAACATTTGGAGCGACTTCACAGCTAGAATCTTCTTTTGGCATCTTAACTTACCTATCTGGCACCTGGCACCTGTTCTTGATGACTTGGGAAGGCTTGACTCTGCAAGGGCCACTGGCTGGAGAGCATGCACATGGCTTTTTTGTGTGACCTGAGCTTCCTCACAGTATGGCAGCTCCAGGGTAGGTAGAGTCCAGCATGGAGACTCCGGGTCCCCAAAGTTGACATTCCTGCACATAAGGCACAAGCTTCATTGCTTGTGTGATCTCACCTCAGAAGTCACAGCATCACTTTGCTAAACTCTACCAGCTGTAAGAGTCACCAGGCGGTCAGACTCAGGGGAGAAGGGACATGGACTCCAGTCTTTAACAGAAGGAGTGTCTGAGATTTTGCCACCTGGCTTACAATCTTTTTAATTCCTCAAATCTTAGTCCAAATGGTGGGAAAGCAAGTCAAGCCTCCTAGATTAACTATAATTTAAGGAAAAATCTTCAAGCTGTTTGGTTCATTTTTGTATTTTTTTTTAATTTCAAGGTAAAGCATTACCTTACACAGCTCAAAAATTAGAGTAAGAAATAAAGAAGACAAAGTTTTCCCTGATGCTGTGGCCATGAGGAGCCTAAAACTTCAGAGAATATGATTTTAGAGATTTAGAGAGTATGACCTAGAATGGGTAAGAAAATAAACGTTTTGTTGACTCGCTTTATATTTAGACATGAGCTGCTTACAGAGAGGCTGAGGTGTGCAAAGAGGGAGCCTGGGGGCTGTTGCTGGGGCAGAGGCTGGCAGGCAGCAAGGTCAAGGGGCCACAAGCATAGGAAGTAGCATGTTCTCCTGGGAGTAGCACTCCCCCTGGCACATGTCACTGGGGCAACTGACTGCACCCTACCTGTAATAACCCAAACAGAACCACAACTTGCTTACTTTCTGTAATTATTTAAATGAGAAATTCAGATTGCTTAGGCTTGACTCTTGCAGTTTCTTGTAGCCAAGGTAACATTTTTTTTGTTTGTTTTTCAGAAGAGCATACTACTCTGCAGCATAAATCTGCAATTAATCCTCCAAAACAACCCATGATAATGTTCTCTTTGGCATTATCAACTTCTATTTTTTTCCAGGTGCCAAATATATAGAGCTCTTAAAATGTTCTAGGCAATCAAAATGCCACTTTGGAATATTTCTTTCCCCATTGGGTTTTTGTTTTTTCCATCATCTCTCCAAAATGGGGGGAAAAAAAAGAAATGAAGAAAGGTAAAGAAAAATAATTCTGACAGCTGGAGAATATAACAAAAATGCATTTTTTAAAATGTCTTATAGTTGTGCTCAAATTCATCACAGGTTTTTATATCTAATGGGTACATGGTAATTTTTAGAAGGGCAAGTCTCTGGTGTCATATAACTGAGGCCAGTAAAACTATTTGCTATACACTATGGGCAATTGTTAACCAAACTTGCCCCAAAAAAGCCCTCTAGCTGAGTTCAACACCTGAGTTCCTAATAAGCAGAGAATTGACCAATTCTAGTATTTGTAAAGAAAAAGCAGTCATCTCAGATTGTACCTCTGCTTGAGATTGAAGTCAACTAATGATTACTGAGCGCTGATGGAGGGCACAGAGCTGAGGCAATTCACCCTCAGGAATGATTTGGATTTCTGGATTAACAAAGTGAAAGTACTTTGGGGATACAAACATTCTTAAGACAATGGAGTGTCACCTTTATTGGGACAACTAAAAGAGCAAACAAAAATCCATCACAACTGAACAAATATCACACCGGAAGGGGAAGGAGAAGAGAGGATATGATTGACTAATCGCCATTCAGGTGGATGCTTGGGTTGCATCAGGGGCAGCCTTGGGGACTGCAGGCCCGCCGGCAAGGCCGGTCTCTGAACAGTAAGTGTGCAGGGTGAAAGTAAATAGCTATGAACTGAGTTTGTATGCATGATAGACACACATGCATACACAAACACATGCACACTCACACGCACAGGAACCCAACCGTTCTCATTTGGCTTAGTCTAGTTTGTCAATAGCCAAATTTTCCCTCCCCAAATCAGATTTCCATGGCCTTGTTTGGAGACCTCTCTGGCTTATGGCAAGAACAAGCTGGGAACACAAGTATCAGGCACAGCAAATATCTGCCATTTTAATTCCAAAAGTCAAGTACAGCAAAAGTGCCAGCAATTTCACGGTGGATGTTTGAGATTGAGGTTGAGAGGAAGAGACCACCTCTCTAGGTGTTTCCTCCCAGGATAAGCACCTGCCATGTGCCAAGACATGCAGTAGTTAATGTAACGTGTCTTTCTTATTTAATCCACCCCATGCCCATTACAGAGAAAATAAGGCTCAGACACATGCAGCAAATCTTTAAGGTCACACAGCTGGTACAAGACTGGATCTGGGCCTAAGGAATTCAACTCCAAGTTCAGTGCTCCTCAAAGCAGTGTGTTCGCCCAGGATCACCTTCCTGACTTCTATCAGTCTATTGGAATTTTGTAAACCAGCTTAAATGTCACCTCCTCCAAGAGCCCTTTCGATTTTTGCCTCCTACATTCATATGGATTTAGGTCTATCCCTCTTATGCATTGCATTTAACACACTGCATTATATTGCCTGCTTATTTTTTAACTCTTGTTTTTATGCAGAAAGGAAAAAATTAGAAAAATTTAGAGAATAATGTGAAACATACCAATCTACCAAGGACTCAGAGTTATTACTTTTCATTATGCACTTTGTTTTTAATAGAGTAAAGGACCAGCCATGATAAACTTGAAGATCCTTTTGTGCCCAAACTTTAGTCCTACTCCACTCTTTCCATTCCCAAAGGCATTTGTTAACTTGAACTTGATATATATTTTTCTAGTGTATGCTTTTATATATTTTTTCATATATATCTATCCATAAATAATACATGGCATTGGTGTTTTTAAAAATTTATTTAATGCCTTCATATTGTGTATTTTCTGTAATTTTCCTTTTTTTAACTTAGTATTATCTTTTTGAGATCTATCCCATTAACATCAAAATAGTGCATTTCTTTTAACTGATAGTATCTTGTCATGTGAATGCAAAAATACTTAATCCATCCATTTCCCTAGCAATACTTATTTAGGTGGTTTTAAGTTTGGGTTGTACAGAGCATCCTTGCACATATTCTCTGAGTCTAATGTGTGAACATTCTTTAGAATATATACCTAAAAATGGAGTTGCTGGGATGTAGGATGTGGCGTTTTCAATCTTACTGGTTTCTGCCACGATGCCCTTTAGAGAGGTTGTACCAGTTTCTACTCCTTCCTGCAGGGTGATGTGAGGGCGTTAATTTCCACACATGCTTGCCAGTAGTTGAGACTGCCTGTCTTTTAATGAGGATGTTTACTTCCATGCTCAATTGTCAGTCTCTTAAGGGAAGCATGCTTGATTTATAATCTTTGGTATCCTCAGGGTCCAAAATACATAGTTATGTGGCTAATCTATACTGCACTTGCTATGTATGCATTAACTAATTGGCCTACTGTTCCACTGACAGAAGGTTCCCCATAGTCTGTTGGAGTACGTAGGCAACATCCATATCTCTCTGAGTGCAATTGCTCTTATTGTCTCAGAATATCTTAAAAGAAGCAATTAAAAATGCTCATAATGCTCAGACTAGGCTGTCTTATAGCATTCTTCCTAGATTAATTCATTAAGGCTAATGATACCCAACTGTAGAGCTCAAGCCAAGATTTCTCAAAGCTCTAGATCCAAGTATATAGTGATCTACAGATTAAACCACTTGGATTTCTTAAAGGTACCTCAATTACATGTCTTAAATGCAACTTCTTTCCTCCATACCTATTCTCCTTTCTTTGCTCCTTCTATTGTCGATGTTATTGCCATTCATTTGGGATCACAAGTCAGTAAATTAAAGTTGTTGTTGCTTCCTTTTTTCTTTCCTGACTCTTTATCAATCCCTCTACCTTAATGATTTCACCTTTTTTCTGTTGCTCACATCTGCCCACTTCATTCCATCTCTCCAGCCCCACCTTTGTTAACCTTTCACCCTCTCCTCCAAAGGCCTCCCAGCTTGTGCTACATGCTGATTTCTCTCCTTGGAATTGCATTTGTTCCTACTACTGCTATAGTAACAAGTTACCACAGACTTAATGGCTTAGAAAAACACACATTTTTTAAACCTATTCTGGACTTCAGTAGTCCTAAAATCAAGGTGTTGGTAAGGCTACATTTCTTCTGAAGCTCTGGGAGAGAATGTGTTTCCTGGCCTTTTCCAGCTTCTAGAGGCCACCTGCATTTCTCGACTCTAGCCCATTCCTTGCCAATCCCTGCTTCCCTTATCACATCTTCTTTAACTCAAATCATCCTCCCTCTTGTAAGATCCCTTGATAATCCAGGATATTTTTCCATCTCAATATCTGTGACATAATCCTATCTACTAATGTCCTCTTTGCCATATAAGGAAAATATTTACAGGTTGGGATAATTAGAACACGGACATCTTTGGGCAGCCATTATTCTGTCTACCACAAAATGCTCCTTCCTTCTTTACTCATCCTCCCTCAATTTGTTAACTGCCACTAAACCTTCATATCTTAGCTTAGGTGTCACACTCTAAACACAAATTTGTCTGTTGGAACTGTGAACACCCTTACCCAATTTTTGTATTTACTTGATCAGTGTCCATTAACCCCAGCAGTCAATAGGTTTTATTAAAGCAGGTACTATGCTGGTTTTGCTCACTGATTTGTCCCCACACCCAGCAAAGAGCCTGATACATTGGAGGCACAAATATACCAAGAGTGATTGAGCAAACAGATAAGTAACAAAGAGTCTTAGATTAGGTTCCCTGGAAAATAGATCTTGAGATACAATAGCATGCCTGACGTTCATCGGTGTGTGACCTTGGACCTGCACCTGTGGGAGAGTGAATGCAATAGCAACAAAAGCCTCTGCTAACACCATGGAGACCAGTGAAATAGGACAGCCTTTGCGAGGCATCTCAATTCGAAGACTGGGGCTAGGCCTCATACCCCATGAATGGACTAGTTATATGATGTGTGCTGCCCCCATGGAAAGGATGTGACTTGGAGTGAGGCAGGGGAAGGGTTTGGATGAGGCAACTCTCTTTGGCCAAGAGCATATTGTAGAGAGGAGCTAGCTGTGTCATCAGTAGCCAAAATCTCGCAGTGGCTGGGGAATTAGTGACTCAGTTTTGCCCGAAGGTCCAGCTGTCGTACCACAGTGTGCACTCGGCAAACAGCCCTTTTCTTTGCGCTGCCAAAGAGTTCCATTATATGTGCTGCAAGTAAGAGACAGGTCTTTAATTTTCTTACCTAGAAGATGTTGTGCTGTGGTTTTAAAATCTATAATTGATTCTACAATTTGTATTTGATTTGTTACAGAACGCAATCATTTTTCTTTGACTTGAGATCAATAACTAGACTTAAGGAAAATATATCCTTTTTATGAAAGTTGAAATAACTGAATTATGTTTAGAAAAAAAATCTTTTATTTGCTCAGAAATACAGAAATAACAGCACTTTTTTTCTGTTATGATTTTCAGATTCCCATTTATTTTTCTCAAGTTCACATTAATTTTCTTATTAAGATAAATGACAAGTGACATTATTTCAACTATGGCAACACTGACAATTACAAAACAGTTTGTTATTTATTTTTGAAACTTTAGCTCAAATAAATTGGAATTCTATTGTTTTCACTGTTGAGGTTTTTTTTTTTCTTTTTGTATTTCGCAGAAAATGAATCTCTTTATTGTGTCTGGGACTCATAAGCTTTTCTTTTCTACTTTTACATTTTTTATTGTATTTTTTTACATTACCTTCTAGTCCCATTATACCTGCCTACCCCCCAGCAATCATGCCATTGTCCATACCCAGTTGTTTATTTTAACGATTGACTACAGGAAATGATAATCCCTCAAGAAATTTGTCTTGAAGTCTGATTGAAACATTGAATGATATTAAATGTATCTGTGGTGAAATGATAAAGAATAAAACGTAAAAAAGGGAGAGTTTCCTTTAAAAATAATTCAGCCGATAAGTTAGAGAACAGATGTAGGAATTAAATGTTTGTTTTTCCCCCAAGGGAGAGAGGTGGCTTGGGGACAATAATGTGATGTACTGTTTTATCAAAAATTGCAGTCTACAGAAGAATCGAAAACCAGAGTTGATGAAAGATATCCCAAAAATACAGAATAGAAAGAAATATGGAAAGCCTTTGTAGATGTAACCATTGAAACACTTCTTGGAAAATGGTAGATTTAGAAGTAAATGTGCCTATAAAATAAAAGATTATTACACCAATAACTGAGCTGCTAGTCAAGGAAGTTTAAGATATAATTGGAATGTTTAACATAATATGAAAAAGCTCTTGTATGTGGATGTGTGGCAAAAGGGAAAGAAATGGGTAGTTATATGTATAGAGGCAGAAAAATGTGCTGTTGATTGAAAATTAATTACTTTCCAGTGAGGCTCAGTTTGGCTAAATGAACATTTATTGAATGTTTATTACTGTGTCCAAGGCTGTTCTGCTAGGCAGAACAGCCAGATGTTGTTCTGCTCAACACCCAGATGAGGCCAGTTCGAGTCCATTAGACTCAATATTGGTACTTCCATTGGTACTCAATATTGGTTCTTCTGTTGAAACCAAAGATAAAATGTAATCATTTTCATACCAGTGAGACCCCAGTCTTTTAATTTGAATATCATATAAAATATGAGCATATTTTATAGTACTCTAAACTTGTGAAACAGAAAATGTTAAATTACATGTGAATACATGACCACATTTATAAATCAAACATAAAATTTGAATTTGTTTTTGCTTACTACATACTTACTAAAATATACAGAAGATCATAGCCACTAAATAATAGATAAAACTAATCATTTCAATTCACTTTATACTTTTTTTTACTTTTTCTATTACAAAAATATTTGAATAAATATCCTTGTATCTAAATGCTTTCCTCTAATTATGATATTTTCTTAGGATATGTTTTAGCAAATGTAATTACTGGATCAAGGATAGAACATTTTAAGGCATTTAATAAATATTATTAAATTGCTTTCCCAAGATTCTACCAGTAACATAGTACTTATCAGAAATGTATTTAAACAATTTTGTTGAATTTTCTGTTTAAAAATTTTCTTTTGTCTCCTTCAATTATCTTAGCATCTTATTTTATGATCTGTTATTCCCTAGATAATAAGTTATCTTAAACTTTTTCAGACTATGGAGACTAATTTATCTGAACTCTTTCTCTTTTTCCTGGTGGGGGCTCCACACCTACTATATTCGCCAGCAGACTTTATGTTATTACTTGCGATCATATACTCTCTCTCTCCCTCTTTCTCTTTTCCTCCTTCTCTCCTCTCTTTCCCTCATGGTCAGTCTCTCTGGTGGGTGAGAAGCTAGTAGCATTATTAGTGTATAAATCTAAGCCTCGTCTTATTTTCTAGCTATCACTGATTTTAGATGGAAGAAAGTCTAGTCATGCGAGGCTCTTGCTGACATATTACAGACAGGGATGAGAGAAATTTTCTGCTTTACTTGAGCTTTATTCTCTCCCTACAAAGTGTGTTCTCTGTCTGGAGGTCATGTTTTCTCTGAGTGTTAGACATTTCAGGGGGCAATGTAGTTCTCAGTGAATTCCTTTAAGTCACAGACTCTTCACATCGTGGTCTCTGGTTAGCAGCCCCTCCTCCCCGTGCTCATGGCCATGTGACTTACCTAGGAGTCCAGGTCTGTGAAAATGAGTGTGGTTGTGCTTTCTTCTACTTCACCTCTGCCTCTCCCTCCTTTTCATGGTTCAAAGCTGGATCGCTAAGTGACACCCCTCCTGCTCTGGACTGCCCTGCCTCACACCTTTCTGTTCTCGGAATCAGCGCTTCAGGACCGTGACACCTACTGTCACAAGGACGTTTAAAGTTTGTGTCGGCTTTTGGTATCATGCTTTCTTGGGCTTCAATTTTATTATATTGGGATAGAATCTATAAATGTGGCTTGAGTTTATGATGGTTGCTCTGTATCATATAATATGGAAATTTCTTCTCTGTTTTTCTGCCCTTTTAATGTGTTTAGAATAGTAGAATGAGACGATCATGGACCATAATTCTAGGTTTAACTAAAAGTTCTCAACCCTTTTCTAAATTAATCTAAGTATATTATTTTTATAATTTAAAAACAATAACAATGGTTTGTAAGTTAAAAAAAATTCCCTGCTTTAATCACTAGTCATGACTTGAGGCTTAGCTATGAGATAAATCATTGTTCCAGTTCATTGAAATTTACATAAGACTTGATGCTTGCACCTTGAAATGTAAAAAATTAAACAGAATTAAATTCAAAAATTTTACTGAACATTGTGAAAATGTTCCAAAGCTCATGGAAGTGTTACCTGAATTATTTTTGAATAAAGGATGGAATGGCATTGTATAAATGTTTGTTTAAAAGAGTAGGAAGGATATCCTAAAACACCAAATCAAAAGAATATATACACCCCTCTGCTTACTGCATCACTATTTACAATAGTCAAGATTTGGAAGCAGCCCAGTGCCCTTTAGTAAATGAGTAGATAAAAAAGGTGTGGTACATTTATACAATGGAATACTATGTGGCAGTAAAAAAAAAAAAGAAAGAAAGAAATCTTGCCTTTTGCAATAGCATGAGTGGACCTAGAGATTATTACGCTAAGTGAAATAAGCCAGTCAGAGAAAGACAACTACCATATGTTCTCACTTATATGTGGAATCTAATGAACAAAATAAATTGACGAATAGAATAGAACCAGAGGCATGGATGCATGGAAAAGACTGACAGCTGTCCGAGGTGTGGGTGGGCACTAAATGAGAGGAGGTGAAAGGACCAGTCAAAGAACATATATGCGTAGCCCACAGATGCAGACAACAGTGTGGTGATGGCCGGAGGGAGAGGGGCAGAGGACGTGTGGGGGTGGGCAAAAGGGTGGGCAAATGAAGACATCCGTAATAGTGTCAACAATAAAAATAAAGTAAAAAGTATTTTTATCAAAACAGAATAAAATAGCAATGGAGCTGTGACAAGAACAACTAAAATATTGTCACCTAATGGACCCTTGTTTTGGAAATTATTTTTTAAATAAAAACTTGGTTAGGAATATAATTAAGAGTTGTCATAAAAAAACACTTCTCTTTTGCTACTGCGGTTGTAGTGGTAACTAAATAATTTTTATTCCAATGCAAATTATGTCTTACAATACTTGAATGGATATGATTTTTACTTTGTGCAGTTCTTAACATAGTTACTATTTTTACTTTATTATTATATTTTAACAGTCCCAGTCTAGACAGGAATGACATGAAAGAGCTTCTTTTGATCTCACTATTTAGGGAAAATTTGGAAACCAAATTAGTTAAAAATATATCAGTGACTTTAATCTCCAAAAGGCAGTCTGTTCGCACACATACCCCAAGATGGCAGCTTGTCAAGCAATGCCATTCGCCTGTATTTCTGTCCAGTAAGATGCTTTTTCCATTAATGTCCATTAAGAGAGTTTTCCAAGGAGGGAACATGGGTGCTAATACTCAGTCTAGCAGGGATAGCATGAAAAAGACAAGTTTTGTGGTTATCAGAAGAAAAAGCACTTTCCTATCTTTCCTGGGAGAGCTAAAAGTATGAATATCAGAAAATGAACATCACTGCTTTTCTCTTGGTACTTCCTGATCACTGACTGGTGTGAGATTGTAAAAGTTTGAATGGGCAGTCTATGCTCTATTTTTCTTAGGCTGTTTTCTGAGGAAACAAGTAATTTAACTTTTCAGGCAGGAATGTGTCCGAACATATGAAAAGCAGATTGATTTTGAAGGCAATGAGTTAGATGCATTCTTTGCACTTCAACAGATTCTGTGAAATGAAAGTACATCTGTTTCTAAACAGTTCCTCAAACCACAAAGCTATTGAAGGTCAGCAGATGAAAATAGCAACTGAAAAGTGTTAGACATCTAGAAATTGGACTCCCTGAGGGCTCCCGACGAAGTCAAAGAATGGGCACATAAATGATAATCTTACTCTGCTTCTATACGCTGCACTAAACACCACTCTGAAGTAGAACACTCTTGATCATCTGAAAATTATGGAGTATCACATATCATTTGACATCTTATATGAATGACAAACTTTTATGAACATAATATGATATGATCAATACAAACAATGAAATCAATATAGGTTTATCTCTTTTTTAAATTCTAAAACTGCTTTAAAATCCTTGCATTGCCTCTAAATTACACTGATTAATATTTTATTACATTGATAAGGATACATCAAGATTTCTATTTTTTGGAATGTTCATTAAATGAAACATTTAGTGAGTAAGCGTATAGAATTGTATGTTGCCTCTAGTCTTAAAAAACAAAGAACGCAATGAATTTAAAAACCCCATTTCACAGGTGTGGAAGCTGAAGTACAGACGTGGTGAATGGCATTCTCATTCTCCCACCAGCTAGACCTGGTGCCACTCACCACATCATGTTCCCTTCCATGACAGTCCTTCTAGGCAGGAATGATATTGGGGATACCGTAGTTTCCCACTCGTGGTTTTGCTATCCCCAATTTCTGCTACCTGTTGTCAACCACAATGTAAAAAACCAGGGTTTTCAGAAATAATTAGAACTCTTGGACAAAACCGAGTGGGGGTGGAATCAGGGGAGGGAGGTGGGGATGGCTGGGGTTGTGGGGGGAGTGGAGGGGGGTACGTGTAGACAACAGTACTTCAACAACCATAAAACAATTAAAAATGGTGTATGAAAATTTTCAGAAATAAACAATTTATCATTTTAAATTATGCACTGTTGGGAGTAGCATGATCAAGTCTCATGTCATCCTATTCTGTCCCATCTGAGACACAGAATCCCTTTGTCTCCAATACCCATGCTGTACATGCTACCCCACCGCTTAGTAGCCATCGCAGTGATCCAATTGGCTGATGTGGTATCACAGTGCTGTGTTCAAGTCATCCTTGTTTTACCTAACAATGGCCTCAGAGTGCGAGAGTAGTGATGCTGGCAATTCAAACATGCCAAAGATAAGTTGTAAAGTGCTTCCTTGAGTGGAAAGGTGAAAGTTATTGATTTAACAAGGAAATTTAAAAAATTGTATGTTGAAGTTGCTAAGATATACAGTTAGAAGAAATCTTCTATTCATTAAACTGCCTCATTTATAAATTAAACTTTATCGTAGGTGTGCCCATATAGGAAAAAAGATGGTATATACAGGGTTTGGTACTATTCAAGATTTCAGGCATCCCCAGGGTCTTGGAATGCATCCCCTGTGGATAAGGGGAGAATACAGTATGTGTACTGAGATACCGGATGCTGGGCTAGGTAAAGAATGACAAGACCACTAAATTAGTTAACGGACATGAATGCCTTTTATATTCTGTATATACTCCTACAAATTATGACTGTATAATTCCAAACTTCCGGTTGTTTGTCATTAATATTCCTTCTCCCAGTGTTACCAGCTTGCCCTTAGACTAGCCAAGGGTTTCTCCTTCCCAAACCGTATTGTCTCAGAGTTTTCTTCTCTACAGGACAGGGCGGGTTATGGCCTGCAAGTTAGCATGTATTTTGTTGCATGTAACTGAAAAACTTACCACCACAAGTTTAAATAATAAAGACATTTAATTACCTTATACAGCAAGATGGCTCCTATTAAGCCTTAGAGTGAAAATGTCATGTTAGGCAGCAGGATGTTTGAGTCTGGAGTCATGTTTCCCGGGCTGGAAACATGGATGGGATGAGATGAAACTGCACATGAGGAATGAGCAGAGAAAAAAAGTGGGGACCAGGGGGGAGCCTTGGCCACCCCGATATTTCGAGATTGAGAAGACGGGAGAGAACTACAGGGGAGAATAGAGTGTGAACTAGAGAAACCAGCAAAGTGTGATATCTTGGAAAAGATCTCAGGAAAGGAGTGGTCTACGGTGTCAACAGGTGCTGGGATATTCACAAAAAGGTTAGCTAATTAGCATCTGTTTCATATTTTAAAACCTCTTAAACTTAATGGATAGTTTTAAACATTAGGAATTTTGGTCATCCTCGTTGTTGATTAAGGGATAGGGATAAATTTTGTATCCTTCAGAGCTCATTCCCAAATGACTATCTATCATAAATCAATATAGATGGGTAGATAGATAGATAGATGTGAAATC
Source organism: Micronycteris hirsuta (assembly GCA_004026765.1). Taxonomy (NCBI): domain Eukaryota; kingdom Metazoa; phylum Chordata; class Mammalia; order Chiroptera; family Phyllostomidae; genus Micronycteris; species Micronycteris hirsuta. The sequence continues at coordinate 90,361 of PVJI01002369.1, forward strand.
TTCCAATAAATACGTAGAATATTTTCTTATTCAGTGACATGTGGAAAAAGGCAGTGAAAGGTTATTGCACTAAATCAGAAAAAACAACTGAAAATCTAGATGTATAGATAGTGAAATTCATAAAATATACTTTTGGGGGGATCTTTCTAGATGCCAAACCATCTGGGCTGCTACATATTAAACACTTAATGTTATGTGTTTAAGCTAGCTATTATTAAAGGAGCAATGTTTTAGCACATGCTCCAGGGTCCAAGGACACAAAAACCATTAGTTTATTTAATTATCTAGTTATTTAATTACCTAGCTCAGTATCACAATCACCTTGGAATGAGAAGTAAAAGCTGCATGTACTCAACGTGTGCTAATGACCATTCCCTGACATACGTTACTTCTTTTTAAATACTGAAATGGCTTTGCGAAAAGGTATTTCCAAACCTCTTTAGAATAGAAGAGAACCAATTGTATTTCAAATTGGTTAAGTAACTTGTCCAAGGTCACACAACAAGTAAGTGCTGATGTCAGGGTCTGAGCATACTCCTGTCTGACCCTAATTTACGTCTCCTTTTTACTGCAGGGCCTTTTGCTTCCAGGAACCTAGAATCTATATTTCATCTTCTCAGGCAGGTTTCATACTTTTAGGGTGTACGGAACAGAGCAAACAAGGGATCCCTTAGCTGCACAAGAAGGTTTGAGGTCTGTTTAGAGCTGAGGCTGTCCATGGGCAAGAGATCTTAGCTGATGATTCTTTCTGATAGACCTGGGGACCCAGGAGGTCACAAAGGGGAGCAAGTGCAGGTGAGACTCCCAAAGAACAGTGGAATCCTGGGATGGAGGAGAAGGGGTGTCAGGCTGTAAATGATTCTTTTTTCTTGAACCCTCTGGTGTCTAAGAGAGTTACCTCTTCTCAGATTCATCTCACAGCTTTAGGGCATTCCCAGAGAACCCTGGGACTGAAGGTTCAGCCCAGATACTATGGAGGTAGCGAGTCTGTGCTGTTGGGAGCTCCTTTGTCATAAACTACATCACAGTGAGGTCATTCTCTCTCTCTCTCTCTCCTCCCCCCTCTCTCTACCTCCCTTCCTGCCTCCTTTCTATATGTGTTATTCTATTTATTATCTCTCCCAAAATTTATATGTTGAAGTCATAATCCCTGTACCTCAAAATGAGACCCCATTTGAAAATAGCGTCATTATAGATAAAATTTGTTAAATTAAGATGAGGTCATTCAGGTGGACTCTAGTCCAATATAACTGGTTTCCTCATAAAGCGGGGAAACTTAGACACAGAGACAAGCACACAGACAAACGTAGAGATGCTTCTATAAGCCAAGGAATGCTAATGATTGCCAGCAAACGTGTGTGTGTGCCTACATTTTTTTCCTATCTAGTTTTAGTTTCTATTGGAAAGTTCTACAATATCAGGGAAACCACTTCATCCTGCAACCCGTTTACTATTTTAAATTCTCAAGAGCATGTGTTTCTTAATATTTTCAGCTTCCCCAAATCTCAATAAAATGGTCAGCAAAAACAATATGAATTTGAAGTCGTCTCTTATTGTTTTGAATTTTATCGGGATGTATACTATAGTCAAGTGATGAGTTAGAGCAAGAGTGAAAGAGAGAAAGTGAGAGGGCATGGGTGTGTGTGTGATTCAGAGAGAGAACACATCAGTTTTCTCACTGACGAAGTCACGGCTTCATGAAGAATGATGTGCTCTGTTCTAGGGAGTGCTTATCACTTACATCGGGAGGAAGACTGACTTCCCTCTAGGTGATAGAAATCATAAATAACCGTAGACAAGGTAGCTGTTTATTACACACAAGTGCATTCACAAAGCTTGTGGTCAACTCTCTGGGAATAATATAATTGGACCAACTGTCTATTCTGCTGTTCAAAAGTTCATTGACACAGGAGGGCATTCTGTTGGCAAAATCACGAGTGATCAATTCATATCACAATCTAACACTCAGAATCAGGCTGGGGGTTTCCTGGTGAATGTGGTCCTTTCTTGCTGCTTCTCAGACCCTCAGGTAAGTATTAGAAATCATATTATTGTAAAATAAGAAGTTCTAACCTCTGCAGGAACCCATGAGTGAACATCAGATGGAAGTCTGTACCTCCACAAATTGTGTGCAACATATGTTCTGTATACGTATGTGTGCATATTCACAGTGAGATTCATAGCTTTAGTGAATTCTCCAAACATTCTCTGGCCCCTTTGCACCCACAAAGAATTTTTTAAAGCATAGATAAGCACCATTTAAATTCTCAGAATGTATGCACTATTTGGCCTTACTTTTCTTTTTGCTGATGGTCATCAGAGGAGTGGGGGCAAAGATGCCAAGAATGTATTTTTGTGAACACAATCCTTAAGAGCACCAGAGATCCCAAGGCCTGTGTGTGCACTGTATTGTCATAGGAGAGAAAACTACTCCACATTACAAAAATATGCCATGTGGCACGTGTGAGTGGTTGGACCACGGAATGAGTGTCCAGTCTCTTGGCCAAATGACGTTACTCACTAAATTTATCAAGAATCCCAAATTTGTTGGAAGTTACCATGTGTACATTGAACTTTGTGTATTTATGAACTTCTGTCTTTGACAGAAAGCAGACATAATTCTAAGCCATTGTCATTAGTCAGATGCCAGCAAATCAACTTCTTGTTGGAATTCATCTCGAATTGTTATTTGTTACAGGTTAGCTAATCAAAACTGCCAGTATGCTTTGAAAAAATATGAGGCAAAGGACAGTTTGGTGAAATTCTCTTACCTTATTAAGTTTTACTTAATGTTTATATTATTCAGTAAGATTCTTACAGTTATACTTATTTATTCTACTTTGAGATACTGGGTCAAACATTGTTTATCATTGTTGGTATTTTGTTTTTTGTTTGAGGTTGCAAAGGAAAGGACCAGATATAAATCGGTCAGGGGAGGTTAGATTTTGTCTAGTTTGGTAGAAAAGGGTTGAGTTAGACTTTGGTACTATCGGGCCTAATACTTCTATGAATAATTTTATTTTGACAATGTTTTTGAGTTAGCTTTGTGTTTAAGAACTTTAAAAAGTAGTTTTAAAAACATGAATAAAATTCAACATAAATGAAAATTAGGAAAAGTAGTACTAGTTTTACATATCCTGAATATATAATTATCTCTTAAAAATAAATAAAGAAAAGATTACCACAATTTAAAATTATTAATAAGGCAAGCAGTTCATAAGAAACAAATACAATTAAATGATAAGCATATGAAAATTTTCAACTTTATTTAAAGAAATTTAAAATACTCAGTTGTTATTTTCATACTACAACATTTAAAACATAAAAATAATTTTAAAGGTACTAAGTGTTTCAGAAGGTTTGGGAAAATGGTGGTCTCATAAATGTTGAGAGAAAAAATGGTTCTGTTAATTTGAATGGCAATCTGTCAATAAATCACAAAAGCTTTAATATGTGCATACCTTTTGAGCCAGAAATTACATTTGTAAAAATGTAACCTAAGGCAGTGATTAGAAGTTCAGTGAAAAGGATATTCTCTATAATAATATTTATAATAACAAAATTTTTAAAATCTCTTCAGTCTCCAAAAATAAAGAATTATTTAATTGTGATACTAGCAAATAATGGAATATTAAACAAACTATAAGGATATAAATGTGGAATTACATTTATAATATAGATATTTTTGCTGGGTTACAAAGAAATAGAAAACAGATTATAAGACTATAAAATTATGATCACATTTTTGCATAAATACATCCATCTATCATCTCTCTACAAAATGTAGGAACAAAATCTAAAAGTGTGCACAACAAATATTAACAGTGGTTATTTCAACATAGCGAAAATATGAGTTGTTTTTATATTCATTTTTCTGTATATCCAACTTTCTCTACAATGAGCATCTATTATTTGTATAACAGGAATACAAATGAATTTTTAAAATATACTATGTTTTTCTTCATTCTTTCAGCATTGACAAACTGTTTGAAGATGCTCTAGGTACTACCATTTCAGTGTGTTATTTTTGAAGAGAAAAATATTGAAGCACTTTCTAATTTAAAATTCTATTGAAAACAGAGTTTTGACAATTTATGATCAAGTAGAATAAATAAGTAAAAGTGAATAAGATAAACATTGAATAAAATATAATCAGCAGATTGGGAGGAATGAAGGATCCAATGATAAAGTCAGATTTTCCTGGTGGAAGGTCATTTAATCCAGGCCATACTTGGCTAGTTTCATCAAATAAAAAAGTGTTTTATGGCAAAATGGTTTCGCCTCTTAGATCAGAGATCACCTTACCCACTGTTACAAGGACAGTAGAAGACTTAGGCGAAGTAACAGAACACAAAATGATTACTGCAGCCAAAAAGCAGAAAGAAGAGTTTTACTTAGCCATAGCAGCAAGATAGAAACCTCTTCTAATTTCCATAGATTTTAAACCTGCTGCAAAATTTGTGACACTAGCTCACCCTTAATTAGTCCCATGAAGATTTTCGCTGAGGTCTCAGAAATGTTTTCTTCATAGCAGCCACGTTGCTTTGAAGGGGAGGAAAGTCTTTGATCAGTAAGAACCTTGGCAAGCACGGTTTTAAAGGATTCTGGCTACGGTTGTTCAAAGCAAGGTTATTTAGATGAACTCTAATCACAGTGCCAACATTTCACAGAATTCCTCAGGGGGAAGTATAGGGGCTCAAGAGAGGCTCCTTTTCTTGTTTTGCCCCTAGTCTGGTATCCTTAAGCAAGATTCTATATGTGGATTGCCAAAGAATTCTGATGTTCCCTTACCTTAGTCTTGGGAACAAATAATGGATTAAGACTTCGTGGAAGACAGAAATGGGAAAAAACCTGTTAATACCTTACTCAGCTTTTAATCAGTGAAACTGGGATTTTTTTTTTTTTCACCCAAAGGACAGATAAAATCTTCACTTAGAAAATTTCTATGAAACATTATTGGATGTTAGTTTTTTCTATTTATTCTTCATGCCATTAAATATTCAGCAAAAGTAATTACACAAAACCATGATTTTATTCAAATCAATAAATATTTTAACAGTCAACGTTTACTATAGTCATGTAACATCTCTGTTTTAGAAACTAGAAAGGCAATAAAGGTTACTATCATCTTTCTATTCAAAGATAACCACTTTTTATATTTTCATGTTTTCTAATCTGTGTCTTTATATACATAATGTTTTTGCAAATTGGGATCTAATTTCACGTACTGCTTTGTAACTAGATTTTCTGGCTTTTAAATTAAGAAGCTATGAGTGTTTAAAACATATCCTGAAATATTCTTTGAAAGAAAAAAAACTACACAATATTTCTTAATTTGAGTAAATCCTCTCTTCTGCAAATATGTGAAGAGGGAATCAGCGATCTGGGCATTGTGAGAATGCAATGTTTAGTAAGATACAGTCTCTGATCTCAGTCAGCCTATTTTCTGGTAGCTAGAGGTCTAAAGAATAGTAAACAGAAATACAGATGCCTACTATCAGGCATGGTAAGAACAGAGAGATCCAGACCATATTTATGAAATGTCAAGGGATAAGAGAGTACCTTTGAAAGAGAAGATCAGAAGGCACTGTTATAATCATTAGCATGATGAAAGACTGTTTCTTTCTCATGTGGCTGTGTCAAATTCATATGAATGAATGCCTATTAACTGCCTAGAATAGTGCCTATCATGTTCTAGGTGTTCAATAGGCTTCACTATTATTACTGTTGTCATTATTGTTAATACAATAATTATAAGGCAATTGGAAGAAAACATTGACTATGATGCTATCTGTTTGAACCCTCTTCCACGTCAAGCCTCAAATTCAGTAGGTCATGCATTTTCTGTAGCTAATGGCCTTTGAGACCCAGCCACTGTGTTCACTGATGTCAAGGACTCAAGCTGTCTCCCATCCATTAGGCCCCAATTAACATTTGCCCTCCATTTTCAGTTGCCAAAAATGATCCAAGGAGCCATAAACATGATGAGAGTATTTAATTACTTCAATAAAATAGTCCCATAGTCCTCCATGCTGGTTTAATAACTGCGTCTTTATTCATTAGAATCACTTATAATATGTATTTTAAACCAGTGACACTTATTTCCTTTTATTATTGTCCCCACTCTGTTAATATGTATTTATCTTATTTCAGTCTCTGTGGCTTTGAAATAAGTACTTATTCATCAGAATCCATTTCAATGCTGGTATGCCATGTTCTACATTAAGGAAACTAAAAGAATGCCAAGCAGCCAAGTGTACAAAGGTTATTTTTCTCTGAATTAGTTTATTCATATAATTCCTTTCCTGGGATGTTATGTGGAGGTATTAAAATTAGACTCAACTGGGATAAGGTTATTATAGACATAACTAAAGCTTCATGTGAGTCTTGTTTTAAGGACTTTACTCAGTGATAGATAACAAGTTAAGATATTGTGCTTGGTCATTCATTAATAACCTGCAAATTTGTAGAACTGAACCTCCTTGTGTGGAAACAATGGTTTCTCCTCCTGACTTGGAGTGTGAAGGACCCCAGATGCAGCTTGGAAAAGATCTCCAGGTCTGTGTCTTCATTGACTTTCAATCTTCCTGCAAGCCTCAGTGTGTCTCCTGGAGGTATAGCAGTTCACGATCCGATACAAATTCTAAACTGTGGTGAAGGTAGCGGTTAGAGGAGAGGGGCTTCCTGAGGGGCCAAAAAAATCCCCCTATAAGCACAAAAATGTAGGAAGCAGTGAGAAGATCTTGTGAACCATAGTAAATTGGCTTCCCCTCTGCATAACACATAGACAATAAAAATCCAGATCGCACCAGCGGAAGGAGTCTAGGCTTTCTCTATCACGAGATGACCAGAGCCAAATACTTCCATTCTCATAACTAATCTCTTTCATGGAGCAGCCAAAAATGTGTGGGGAATCTCTGGGGACAAGTATTTTGGGTGTTTAGTGAGCATCCTAAGCGGTAGACCCTGTAAAAGTCTTAGGAATAAGACTTAGAAGTGCCTTCTGCACCCTACCCTTTTACACACACACACAAGCACACACGCAGTTGTGGGTGTCCTGCTGTCTTTACTGGGCTGAAGCAAATCGGGGTGGTACCATGCAGCTTAGAGGGCATACCAGCCACCCAAGGACCCCTACAGCATCCTAACATGAATCTGCGTATTGTTAAAACAACATGAGAAGGAAGCATAGGCATCTTCTAGTCCAACTTTCTATGTTATACAAGAGATCCAGAGAAGCCAGAGAAGAAAAGTCATCTGCTCCCAGGATATACAATATTAGTACCTGAACTGGGAGATAAACTCAGTTTTTCTCATCTCTGGTTTTGTATATTTCTGTTATGTCAAGGTGATTAAAAATCAAAGATTATTCAGTGTTTACCCACCCACCCCCCGAAAACGGCTTTCTTCACTTTTGAGTAACTCTCTTTACACTGAAGACCCTACTTTATGAGAAAGGAAGAATAAAATCTTCCAAAAATGGACTAGGTAAAATGGGGGTACAGGGATCCCCTCTAGGAAAACAGATGCCCTTGCTTTTGGTGAGTTTTACAGAGGAAAGGAGCTTTACTGAGCAGAGATGATGTTCAGAATCTGACCTCTAAGTCGGGCCCATCAATAATGCACAATGATGCTGCCTTTGCCTTTTTGTTTAATGTAAAAGTTTCATTTGTGGTCATACTAATAGAAATTACATGCTGTAAGACCAAACTCAAAAGTAAGCAAATGCTTAGCAAAAAAAAAAAAAAAAAGATTTCTCAGTCTGAAAGGAGTCAATGTTTGTACTCCATCCCTGGCTGATGTCCATGGCAAATAACCCAACCATTGTACATATGGTATAGTTTAAATGTTGATCATCTTTAAAGGTAGTTCAAGAAATTCAGCAGAAATCAATGCCAAGACATCAAATAAGTCTGTTTCTAGTGAGGTCCAAAACCAGGAAATACTATACTTAACACAGAAGAATGTAGGCTGCTTGCTTCTATGGACTCTGACTTGTTGTCTGATCGTTATACCTGTTTAAATATCATATTTATGGCCCAAAGGAAGAGAGTTATAGTATGAGGATAGGTCAACTGAGGTAGCAAACTACCGAAAAATGTCAGCATAGATTTGGGGTTATGAACATCAAAATAGCAGAAAGTGGCTTTCTATAAGGTTCAGGATCATAGCAACAAATTTCCCTCTCACATCTTATCAAATCTCAGGCACCTACCCATGAAATTGGCAGAAGAAAGATATTCCCTGCTGCCAATTATAGGTTCTCGTCATCTTGCCAACTTGCTTTGTCTTCACAACCTGGCAAAATATAGCTATTGGCAGAAAAGCGAATATTTGAAAATGATGGCAGTATATAGGGATTTTGGGTTTCATAATGTTTAATTAAGTAATTTAAATACTGTTTGAGCACTAGGGATAAATTTGCTTTCTACTTTATGATATATAGTATGCTCTGTAACTTGAGCTCTGAGCCCACCAGTACCGCTAAGAAAGAACTAGAATGGGATCCTCAATGAACTTTATCTGTAACAAGGATAAGTAGGCTTAAATATTAACGACCTCTGGACTTTATGATTTCATGGCCATATCCTTCCCTCTAGCGAACTGAGACGCCCAACTGCCTACTGCTACAGAGGAGGTCGGGTGGGGAGTCGGGGCAGGGGGAGGAAAGCTAGGCTTTCTGGCGGTCGAAGGGGGGAGGTGGGAAGAAAGCTGGGCTTTCTTTAGAAAGAAAATTTGCCTAATATCTTCACCATTTCTAGCACCAGGTCTTCTATAAAGTATAGAGAAGGTGCCCTGCCTCCCTATGGCAGCTGTGCTGTCTGGCTTGTTGCTTAGAGTGAGGGGATATTATATAGAGAAGATAAGAAAGCCAAGTCTACTTATTCTGGTTCTAAAGGATTGTACAAAGATGAAAGGATGTAAGGGAGTGGGGTGGGGTGGGCTATGTGGGCAGCCCAAGGACGTGTTGAGGTGTTAGGTGAAAGGACCACCAAAAACAGGGAGCTAGTTTTTAAAAATTCACTTTAGGAATTCCTGGAGGTATTGTAACAGGGTGCAGCCAAGAGGGGGGCCCCCAAAGAGGGATTTGTAATGGGGTCCAGAAGAGCTTGGAGATAATTGGCTCCCCACCGAAGGGCTGCGCCTGCCCTGAATGCTGGTGGCTGTGGCCAATTGTGGGAGGAGCCGGATATGAGTCTGCAGAGAAAGAATTGGCTCTGAGATTTAAACCCAGGCAGGGGAGCCCTTTGGCATCTCTGTTTGGGGTCTGGACCACGAGGCTTTGGAGGAGTGGGGACCGCTTGGCCTGAGACACAGAGAGAAGACCACGTGGCTTTGGGTGGCTCCTTTTGCCATGCGGTCTAGGAAGCAGGAGAGACTTTGCCTGGAAGAAAAGGGGTGAAAGGACTCTTGCTGGTGGGTCATGAGAAGGTGCCACATGGTTTTGGATTAACTGGAGATCACGGTGGCAACACAGTGGATGGTGTCAGAACTGAGGGGCTGCCTGAATCACGGACTTCTACTTCTTTCCCTGACAGACTGGGCAGAGGGGAGAAGGAAGGACTGTGTGCATTTGTGGGTATTCTAGAGAGCGGGTATTCCAAAGAACTCTAGTATCTTAAAGGAGATCTTAAGTCATTGCTCCAAGCCTGTATAACTTGTAAATAAATCATCCCTTTCCTTTTCACCGGTCTCTGGCATTGAGAGATGTCTTGCCATTGGCGGCGAGCATAATGAACCTGGTGCGGGGTTAGGTTATTGTTGGGTGCCCCTGCTCTGTTCTGTAACAGTATCAATTTCATAGCAGTCATCAACCCTATTAAGCCATATTCAGGTAAAATTGAAAGCACCAAGGTTTCAGCTTTTCTGGCCGTGGCTCAGCTCTCCCTGGCCAGTGGTCCTTAAAGGTGGATGGTGGCAGCAGCAGCGTTAATGCTGGCTCCACCTGGGAGCCTGTTAGAGGTGTAAATTTTTGGACCCCATTACAAACATACTGCTTCAGGAATTCTGAGTGTGGGGCCCAGCAACCTGTGTTTCAGCAAGTCCTCCAAGGTGTCACTTGAGGACTCCTATCCTGTGGCCTGAATTTAGATTCCAAAGCTTCTGCAGGTCCCCAGAGGCAGACACCAAAAAGGCAGAGCTGCAGTCTGTACCCCTGCCTAGGGGCTCACCCAGGTAAGAGGTAGAGGGCCCGTAGGCTGGCACTCCTAGGCCAAGGGCCAGATGCAGAATGTGCAGATAGTCGTCTTTGACACCAGTTGGACCAGAAGAGATGTTGAGACCATTAGGGAACACCACTGAACCTCAACCCAGCTGAGAAAGATCAGCCTGCCAACTTTAGGAACTAATGGCAATAGGACACACCTCATGAAGGCTACCAGACGAGGGACACACCCTCAGAAGCATACCTAAGGAAGCAGAAGACACACAGGAACTGTTCCACTCTCCAACCATGAAATCGTCCTCGTGACACTGCTCCCATCTCACTCCCAACACACCCAAATGCCGTCCTGGAAAAGGGCCGTGGAAAGCAGAAAAAGTGATGGAAGCATAGCCATCTTATCTGAAGAGTCATAGACTTTCCAAAAAGACCATTTAGGAGGTTCAGAGACCTGATAAAGGTTCAGCTTTCAATGAAAGAATGTTTATGCTGAAAGGAAAGTATCGAATTGGAAGAATCTGGAACAACATTAATTGGCAGGGCTGAGTTATTCGTGTTTCTCAGGGGAATAGGGCACTCATGGGAACTTAAGGAGTGTTAGACAGTAATTAACTGTCTGAAAGCAAGATGCATACATACATTTGTCACTACACTGTGTGTGGTACTTTTCAACTTCATGGTACAGTACTTGCTCTTTTTATGCTACCCAGAATGCTCTCTGGAAATCAAACTATTTCAGCAGAGAAATGATAGAATTAAATAATTTTAAATAGGTCTTAAAAATTGTGAAAGCTTCTCATAATGATTTTACAGTTTGCCCTTGGAAAACTGTCTTCCGCCCTCTGCTCTTAGAGCTCAACCATTGAGCAGATTTGCCCACTGAGGCCTCACCCAGAGTTCTCCGTGCAGGGAGTTTGGCAACATTAAAATGGTGGGCAAATCACCCCGGCCAGGGGGCATAGCAGGTTGGAGTGTTGTCCCAAGCCCCCGAAGAGACATAAAACAAAAGGCAATAGGCAGCAGATTTCTTTGTTACTAAGATCAATCAATCCACATTGGATTCTCTCAACTGCTTCCACGTCAAGATCGTGATCTTGGAAAATGACGCCAATGTACCACAACTGAAAAGTATTAAAAGCTCTTTGGACATGTTTCCAGGCCGCATGGTTAAATGCTTATGAATAATTTCTACAAATGACTGCTGGCCGGTTGTAATAATAAGGCATTCCGATGACGTGATCGTCTTTCCCAGGCCTGAAAATGCGCCGACTGTGGAACACTTGTCCTTTAACGGCCTCCATTCAGGGCGCAGACCTGATTTTTTTTCTTTTTCTGAAAAGATTGGCCTTTATTTTTAGTTAATTTTAAAACTTTTAAATTTAACTTTTATATAAGTTCAATTCACGCATCTGTATGTATAGCACTGCAAATGTTTATATATGATCCTGACCATGGTACATATTTCCAACACCCCCAGGTTTCTTGTCCCCATCTAAGGAAATAACTCCATTATTAAGACAACTATTATTCTGGTTTCTATTACTCCTTCTTTTTTTCTTGAACTGATATAAATGGGATCAACTAGGAATGATGCGTTTGTGAATTACTCAGAATTATGTCTATGAGCTTCACCTATGTCATTGCATTTGGTACTAGTTTGTTCCTTTTCATGGCTGAGCAGTATTCCATTGTGTGGATATATCACAGTTTTCTCTTCATGGGCATTGGAGTCAGTTTCTGTTCTTAACTCTTATTAATGCAACTGTCATGAGCATTCCTGTGCAGGTCTTTGGGGAACATAAACATTGGTTTCTCTTGGGTATAAACTCAGGAGGGAAATTGCTCGGTCAGAGGATATATGTTTATACCCAAAACACTGGCTTTTTAATTGTGTGTTCTCAAGACAGGCCTTCCACAAGCCTGGCTACCTAAGGATGGTTCGTTTGTAGTCACTTAGGCAGGGCACAAATGCTCTAGGGAAGAAAGTTTTCCACTTGTCTCATTCCTTTTCAAATTCAGATAGGTATACGCCCAACAAGGAAAGGTGGCTTGTGCAGGGAGCAATTTTGACTGTTCTAGAATCAGCATAATTATTGGTAGATATCCATGTCCTTGGGTATAGATTTTTCCTTAAGTTGAACAAAACACAGGATCAGCTCATCTCTCAGAACTCTCCTAACCCCCAAATAATACATTTCTTCTTAAACCTTCATTTTTTAAAAAATATTGAAAAGTAGATATAGAAAAAGGGGGAAGCTATGCTTGTGTTGGGGTACAGTGTAAATGGAAACTCTCTGTACCTTTCCCCCAATTTTGCCATGAACCTAAAACTGTCCTAGAAAAGTTTTTAAAAATTAAAAATAAAATTTAAAAAATGTTAAGAAGCATATATACTCACTTCAGAAAATTCAGAAAACATAGAAAAACATATAGAAGAGCATAAAGACACATAATTCGACTGACTATTCTGACTAAATGCTTCCAGAACACATTTATGGATACACATGAGTTAGTTATATGAATATTTTATTGCAGTTATCACTTTGTAAATTAGTTGTTTGCCTCTTTAGCTCATATTTCTCTTGCTATGTAAATACTTCTATATGCACAAATTCTACGAACATGTGTTTTCTACATTTATTCTAAATACTTTTCTTTTTATTTTTAGCAAATCAGTACCTCCATTATTCATATCTTTATTTATATTTTTAGGTAGAATGTTGTGATTTTTTTCCTGTCTGGCCTTCACATAATTTCCTTACAAAGGTTTTGTAACTTGTGTTTTTGTTTTTCGTTTGCTTTGTTTGTATTACTTAACTCTATGCATGGACATTTTTTTTTAAATTACTTTATTGTTGTTCAATTACAGTTGTCTACATCCTCTCCCCTCCCTTCCCCCACTCCAAATCCACCTCCCTCCCCTGCTTCCCCCCTCCCCTTGATTCTGTCCAAGTATCCTCTATAGTGGTTCCTGAAAACCTTTCTCCCCATTGTCCCCTCCCCCTCCCCTCGGGCTATTGTTAGATTGTTCTTAATTTCAATGTCTCTGGTTATGTTTTTCTTGCTTTTTTCTTTTGTTGATTATGTTCCAGTTAAAGGTGAGATCGTATCATATTTGTCCTTCACCGCCTGGCTTATTTCGCTTAGCATAATGCTCTCCAGTTCCATCCATACTGTTGCAAAGGATATAAGCTCCTCCTTTCTCTCTGCTGCGTAGAATTCCATTGTGTAAATGTACATAGTTTCTTTATCCACTCATTTGCTGATGGGCACTTAGGTTGCTTCCAGCACTTGGCTATTGTAAATTTTGCTGCTATGAACATTGGGCGTGCATAGGTGTTTTTGGATTGGTGTTTCAGGGCTCTTAGGGTATAATCCTAGCAATGGAATTGCTGGGTCAAAAGGCAGTTCCATTTTTAGTTTTCTGAGGAAATTCCACACTGTTTTCCACAGTGGCTGCGCCAGTCTGCATTCCCGCCAACGGTGCACTAGGGTTCCCTTTTCTCCGCATCCTCTCCAACACTTATCTGTTGCTTTATTTATGATGGCCATTCTGACTGGTGTGAGGTAGTATCTCACTGTGGTTTTAATTTGCATCGCTCTGATTGCATGGACATTTTTATGACAAAAAATATAGATATGCATCATCATGGTTAATGGCATCAGAGAATTACATTGTATATAAATACCATAATTGATATAATTATTCCCCTATTAATGGATGTTTACATTAATGCCTCATTTCTCTTTTGAAGACAATATTGTAGTAAACATCCTTACATATATGTCCTGTGCACATGTCCAATTATTTTCTTTATGAAATTCTTAAAGTTTAATTTCTAAGTTAAAGGCAAAATACATGTTCAGTTTTAATATATTAACAAAATGCCTGCACAGATGCTGTGCCAGTGTGCATTCCAAGTAGTATATGAGCATGGATAATTTCCCAACTTCCAAGCAATATTCTTTTCAGTCATCATTTCATTGGTCTTCAATAGTGCCCATTTTTATTAATATTTATTTAGTTACAGTAAGATTAAAAACCTTTCCATAATTTTATTGCAGTTATCACTTTGAAAATTATTTGCTTGCCTCCTTAGCCCATATTTCTCTTGCTTTGTAAATATTTTTTTATGTGCAGAAAATCTATGAACATGTGTCTTCCACATTCTAAATATTTTCCTTTTTTATTTTTAGCAAATTAATATCTCCATTATTGATGTCTTTATTTATATTTTTAGGTAGAATGTTGTGATTTTTTCTGCATAGTCTTTACAATTCTTGTTAAATTGTATTTTGCATGATTGTTGCTAATTTGAACTGAATTAGTTTATTATATTACTTTACTCATTAGGACATTTACTGATTACTTCTTAAAATGTTGATTATTAATACATATGAGACTTATTCATATTAACTTATTTCTGTGGTTAGCACTCCATCTAATACTTACTTTTAATTTATATTCATTTTCAGTTGATTCTCTTGGTTTTTCCAGCTAGAAAATTAAATCATATGCAAATAATGATAATTTTCTATTTTTGGTATTTATAGCTTTAATTTTGTTCTACTGTTTGATTGCAATGGAACACTTCAGAATATTGTTAGTAAAAAAGTACGTCTCTGCCTTCTTCTTAATTTAATTTACTTGAATTTATTTTACTATTAATCTTTCTTTCCTTTATTTTTATTGTTGACACTATTACAGATGTCCCCACCTGCCTTTCCTTCAGCTATCACCACACTCTTGTCTGTTTCTCACTATTAATCTTAATACTGGTATTAGATTGAAGTTACAGTGTTTTCCTTAAAATTATATTTAGAAAATATCTTATCTCTTACCAGGAATACATATTGAAAATAGTTTCAATATGTATTCATAGTTTTTATCAAAAACCTATTAACATGTGTTGAGGTGGTCATGTGTCATTGAGTGAGTAGATTGGTATAAATATAGCTCCAAATACTGAACAACTCTTGCATTCAAAGTATAAACTCTACTTGTCATAGAGCATTTTTTTATGTTCCCTGGGATTGATTGCTAATGTTTGGTTGAAATTTTTAGACTTCATATTTATAAGTAAGATTGTAGATCCACAATTTTCTTGCTTGATAATCCTCTTAGGCTTTACTTTAGAGTTATGTCAGTTTGGTAGAATAAATGTGTTAGTATCCATTTTTTTAAATTTTGTCATATATTTTCAATAGCAAATGCCATTTCTATTTTCTTCCAATAATAAATACCTATGTTAAATGTCATCGTGTGCCAAGTACTATGATGGGTATAGGAGATACATGCATGAGTAATGAAGACATGGTGCCTCTTTGAGAAGAACTTATAGTGGAATCTGTTCCTTGAAAACTTGAAAGAATTAGCCTGGCCCAATTTTAGGGAGTGAGGGCAGAGTGTATGCAGATTTTGACACTATTTGCCATTTCTTCCATTTAAGTATGAGTATATTCTAGTTTTCTATTTTCATCATTCATATTTTCTTGGAAAAATGTTTCTCTCAAGGAGAATTTGGAGTGGTCTCTTAATAGAATTGTCTTCCCCATCTATGGTTTTATCTCAGCTCCTAATTTGTGTATTTCAGCTTTCCCTCTTTCTCCCCTTTGTGACTGTTATAGTATTTTCAAAAATATAAACCAGAAATAAATTACTCTCCTATCACCACATACTCTGTTTTTATCACATTATTGATCATGTGACAAGAAGGTTTTCCAACTCTGAGGGAAATGAGTATACTGAAGATATGTTCTTTTAGAGATTACTCTTCTGTGTGACCTTGGGCAAAGAATTCAGTTCTTGCCTGGGACTCAGTCCTCAAATCTATTACTTGAGAAGAATGTGAATTTCTGAAGACCAGGAGCCATGTTTTTCAAATCTGCCTAACGACCTGGAACAGTGAGACTTATGGGACAGGCTTTCAATAACAACTTCCTGGGCTGAGTTCTCTGCTGGAGGGCAGGGAACTTGGTTAGATGATTTCTTAAGGTCCATTCCAGGTCTAAGAGCTACAATAGTATATTTGAGTAATTACAGTGATGAAAAGAAAGTTTTGTCAAAGAGTTAAAGACATCACATAAATATATAGACCAGCTAGGGTTTTCTTTTTTTATGAACCATGCAGCAACACCATCACTCATTCTTGATTCAGTCATTTGCGAGCCACACTGCTGGGGAAATGTTGAATTTTTTATTTTGAATCCAAAAAGGCCAATTCTTTTAGACATAATTTTAGAAGGGGAAAATTAAATAGTTTAACTTTAATTTAACAAGCTGTTTCACACTCATACTCAAATCACTGAATTTTCTGGTTTTTATTTTTGTTGTTGGTTGGTTTTTTCTAAAGCCCAACTTATAATGTGCGTTCAAGTGGGTAAATCACATGGTTTCGAAAAGAAAAAAAATTTCATACTTTTACAGTTCCCTGTTAAGTGTTAACTTGAGGGTGAACTTACAAGTTATGAAATTAAAGCATAACTGCATCGTTCTCTCTTATTAGCACACTGATCCATGGCTACCTTTGTGGGGTTTTTATTCATGAAACACTGTCTTCCACATGAAGGTTGTGTTTGTAAGAGCAATACCTCCTGACTTTATTTTCATTTTAAGTGGTAAATGTTTTCTCTCATGATCATCCCTAGTGAAGAACTGCATTTATCATCAATACTAGATTTGAGGCGAGATGTGCCATATCTGACTCTGCCACAAAAAATTGCTTGCTAAACATTCCACGGAGGTATAAACATGCTGAAACACTAAGTACTGTTATAATCTTGTTAATAGAACTGGTCATATTAGAGAATGTTTCCTGAGCTTCTGGGTCTGAAGGACCTTGTAGTTTAGTTATCCAAGCAAGTTTGAAAACCAAGGTCATCCAGTTAAATCACTGAAAAGTCATGTTTAATTTTTAAATGATGATTTTGATAAATTATACTACTAGAGGCTGTAATAGCAAAAGGACTACTACTTTGGACCCAAACCCACTTTGCCTTATAAGATGGCAGAGTGAATGGTGAGCCATCAACTAGGTATCTAGATATCTTCATTCAGGCATTTTTCTCTCCAAAACTAAGTTTACTTTTTGAATTAAAATAAGTGCATATGATCATCTATATGTCTTTAAACACAATAAAGAAATTTTGTAGGATCTTTTCTAGAGTCCCTTCTAGGAAGAAAAAAAGAGAGAGAGAGAAATAAAGAAGAGCATACATTGTCTTAGTTGCAGGCAAAAGTTAAACAATGTTGGGGGGAGGAGAAGTAATATCTTGGGGTAAGGGCTCATCCCTGATACCCAACGCCACCCTTACTTCTAAAAAGATGTATTCCAAAAGCATTGTGGCATGAACCCACTTCAGCTCCCAATATCCTATCCTGTAAAGGAAGGAAGATGTATGTAATACCTAAGGTTCCTCTAGTTCATATACTTGGTGATCCATAAATGTGTTTTTGTGAGCTCTCATAACTGATGTTCTTACTTGGAGCAATTGATGAGAAAAAGAAAGGTAAATGCTAACCCGAATGACAAGGACATTGGAGGGAAAGAGCAATAGCTTTATGCTGCAGTGGATAAGAATCATCATTTTATGAGGTTTGGGGCTCTTAGCTTTGGTTCAGAATTGAGGGTGAGAAATATTTATGCACGGCAGTAAACAGAAGAGGCATAAATCAGAGGGAACTGGTGGACTCTGAGTTCAGATTTTTATTATATAGAAAAGCTCGAAAGGTACTTCACAATTGAGTTCTTCCACTCACCTTCCGTGAATGGCAATGCTCCTGTGATAGACATCAGTGATTTCACTGAATACCAAGATGAGCAGGAACTCCAGGTGAGATGTTAATTGCAGAAACTTCCTTCTGAAGCCCTGGCACTTCTCCAATTTCCCCCAAATGAGCCACATATTGATGGCGCTTTAGCCTGAAAATGAGTTTTTCTTGAGATTGCTTCCTGCTTGCAGCTCTGATAAATGCATACATGCCACACAACGGTGTGTGCAGACACTGTCATGTTTGACAGAAAGCAATTTTAGAGCTTTTACTTTTGCATTTATACGATATCCAACTTCACTGTGCACTTTAGATTGAGAAATAATTTTATCAGAAATTAATCATGCATACTTTAAAAAATAGGATGGATTTTAAGCAGCACACTGATACCTTTTATGAAATACATGGTGTGTAGGGTGAGACAGTTTATAGTTTTATGCTGCTTTAAAAATGTCGTTCTGAAAACCATTAACTCAGAAAAATGCTGAAAGAGTACATGAGTTTCCAGCTTGTGTTATCTATCATATTCCTTTCTTACATTTTTGTATTTCGCTTGTCAAATTTAGCCTCCCCTAATTCCTTAGTAAGAGAAAAATTTCCAGTTACTCCTGAGAAAAATTATATTAGGTAAAAGATTGGTGATGGAAGCTCATAAATGACAATTGTCAGTATTGGTTGCAAGTCAGTAAATTTATGCTTATGTAATATTGCTTGCAAATTTAGTATGACTTTGTCACATTCTGTTCATCTCTTTCCCAATTAAAAAAAAAGAAAATGTTTAAAAACAGTGAAGTTAACAGGAAATACACACAAAGATATACAATAGTTTATGAATTTGGGGAGCTTTGTATCAAACTACAGAATCTTCTTTTGTTGGTGTTCCCAACACAGAATAAGGCAATTTTCGCTATGTGAATTGTCAGAATGCTATTAAATTGGTAGGAAACAGGAAAGTCACTGACTGTGACAGAGGGCTTTAGGAAGATCTGTACTCCCTCACAAATTCCTCCCACCATGGGAAGGCACCTCCTGAGGTGAAATGGAAAGTACATGGGCCCTGAGGTGAAATGCCTCTGTGTCCATGTCTAACTCCGCAGTGTAGGGGCTAAATCATCTTGACTAAGCTACTGTGGTCTTCTGGGCTTCTGATCCCTCCTCTATGAAGTCAGTATGGATACACGTGCTATGTGGATTCCTCAAGACTAAAACTGATTAACATGTATATGTTGTGCCAGACTTAGTGAGGACTCAATAAACATCATTCCTTTCCCATGTTTTCCAACGACTAATTCTAGCTATTTTACCAACAGAATGTTTGAAGCATTACTAGGTATCTGGAGTCTTCCCATATCAAAAGCTGCTGGAAGGAACGAGGTTTTAAACATTAGTAAAATATGTCTCCTTTTTGCATCACGAGAGTTCATTTCTTAAATGGGGGGTTTCATGGCAGGGGTGAAACAGAGATAGCTCTAGCAACATAAATTTGAGCATTATTAATAATGTTCCATTATCTAAAAGATATATGTTAATTTTAGGGAAAGATACCAAAGTTTAAAGCATTTTGTTTTAAAGTTAACTTCAGTTCCAGGGGCTAGAGACCCATTTGGACACTCTTCCTTTATTTAACATACTGTTGCTTTGCTTTCTCTTCATTTACATTTTCACTTCTTAGGAAGCAAATTTCAAATTGAAATAAGATTATTTCTCTCTTAGCATAAAAGACTGGCTAGAATATAAATTCTACGTGAATAACAGGGTGTCTATTATTGTTCTCCTGAGTCTGTGAGCCATCCAAATAGTTTGGTTTTCACACTCATAAAAAAGATGCAAAATTACTGAAAAGTTAGACTTCATTGTTAAGTGTTGGTCCTGCCAATCGCCATGTATTGTCAATGTCAGACTCTAGTGGTGAAGAGAGACAGCTCGCTCCCCTTGAAGGACCTGTGAGTCTTTACAACATGCCTGCCAAATACAACTTTTAGAGTTTACAAGGTGATTATCATGATCCATCAAATCTCAGTAACCAGAGGGAAGGTGGGAGGGGATAGAGGGGGTGAAAGTTTTCAGGAACAAGTATAAAGACACATGGACAAAACCAAGAGGGTTGGAAGCAGGGGAGGGAGGTAGAAGGGCTGGGGTAGAGGGGGCATCATGGGGGGGGTAAATGTAGACAACTGTACTTGAACAACAATAAAATAATTTTTAAAAATCTCAAGATAAATTTTGGAAGGAAGGTTTAAAATCATTAATGCCATCAAGGACTGCATAATCTTTAATATGAATTATAATGGATTTTTTAGCCTAACAAGCATTAAAACTACCATAAATAACTGAGTCTTTGCATAGTGATTTGGGTAAAAGTATGAATTCCAAAGAAAACTTACTTCCTGGTCCCTCTGTATGGAACCAAAATAAAAAAGGAAACATCTATCATACATATTTGCTGTTTTTTATTTCTTCTAAAGAATAGCTGCATCAGGGTAATTTTGAAAAATTGTCCATTCTTATAAAGGACATAGCATTTCTTACTTGGTTTTTTGACATTTTTATTAGTAATATTTGTGTTTTATATGAAATTATGATTTTATGGCTTTTTTACTTCTCTGTTAAAAAAGCAGTGTTTGCTCCTTGTAGAATATATAGAAATTTATAAGAAGAAAAATAAAAATAATCTCATCACCAGATATAACTTATCATTATAATAAAATTTTTCCTTCCTATATTTTCTGGTTTCAGCTGTTTTTATTTTTATATAGTCAAGTTCATACTAATATACAACTGTGTAATAAGATATTCTCAGTTTGCTATTTAACACATCAATTTCTACTTCTGTTACAAATGTCTTGAAAGCATTATTTTAATTGGTGCATATCAATATATACATTTATTTAGTCATTCTTTTATTTTCATTCTCTTATTTTTAAAGTATTAGACCACTCTACTCCTTGCCTCCGTTCTATTTTTTAGTACTATTAGTATCACAAAAGCAGCTGGACTTTTAATATATTTCTGAAAATTACTGAACCTACTGGCATAAACATTTTAAGGCCAATTGGATCCAAAACAAGCGTGCATGTTCGTTCTCCTGTGAGCGTTCTGCAGTTGCTTTTCCCCACAGCCTGTCTGGCTTTGAGAGCTCCTGTCCCTCCTTTACTCCCTTCATGAAAGCCCTTGAATGGCTGGAATGCTCTGCCACCAGCTTTCCTTGGTTTTCAGTGAAGGGATAGTGAAGCCCAGAATGGAAAGTTTGTTTATTGTCATTGCTGCATGGTATTCTATTATGCAAATATTCTGCAACTTATTTATTTATTCTGTTATTGAGGGACTTTGGGGTTATTAGGAATAGTGCCATTATGAACATGTTTGCATAAGTCTTTTGGTAACACATATATGCATGGGGGGTATATACCTAGTTATATAATTACTGGATCATGAGAAACCAAACTTTAGCTTGAGTAGCTACTTTCAAAACCTTGTCAAACAAGTTGTACCAATATATATACTTCTACCAAAAATGTATGAAAGTTTCAGTTGCTCCACATATTCACTGGTATCTGCTATTTACCTTTTCTTTATTTTATCCATCTTGTTGGATATATCACTGTGGCTTTAATTTCCATTTTCTTAATGATTAATGAAAGTGTTCACCATTTCATATGTTTAGTGGCTGCTTAGAAATCTTCTTTTGTAGCATAGCTGTTGAAATCTTTTGATATTTTTTCGGTTTCTTATTGATGTGTTGGAGCTTTTTATATAGGCTGGTAACAAGTCTTCTTTTTGATGTACGTATCGCAGGTCTCTGCTCCCATTCTGTGCCTTGTTCTTTACATTCTTTTGATGAATAGAAGCTTGTAGTTTTAATATAGTCCAATTCATCAATTTTCCTCCGTAGTTAATACATTTTGTATCTTACTTAAGAACTCTTTGATTATGCCAAGTTAATAAAAATATGCTTTTGTGTTTTATTTCAAAAGTTTGTTTTACTTCACCTTCGGATCTTCAATCGATCTGGGCTTTCTAAATGATGTGAAGTAGCAGTCCAAATTCACTTTCTCCCTAAGATGTCTAATTGACCCAATGCCACCTACTGCACTGTGTTACCACCTGTCATTTATCAACTTAGCACACATATGACAGACGAGTTTGAGATGATCCCTCTGGCTACAAGGTAGGAAATGGAGTGGGGGTGCAAGAATGAAAACTGGGAGACCAGAGATGAGTCTTCTATAAGACCATGGGTAAAAATGGTGGGGGTTTAGGTTAGAAAGGTAGCAATAGATCTGCCAAGGGATGGGTTAATTTGATATATGCTTTCAAAGTTGATGTATAAGTATTAAATGCAGAGTGAGACAGAGTGGGGATAAGAAAGAGGAGGGTGGTAAAAAGTCCTTTTATATTTCTGGCTGAAATGTGCAGGTGATGGTAATGCCATTCATTGGGGATGAAAGAAAACTTGTTTTTAGAATTTACGTCGATTTTTCAAGAACTTATATCTTCCAGCTTACAAGGTTTTTACACCTCCACCAATAACTGGTGATATTATGACCCTTTGATAGTGCCCTAAATAAACTCAAGAGAAGGTCAAATGGCCAAATCAAAGATGATAAAATTACAGTTCATTTTCTAGGATGGCAAAAGAGAAAAAAAGGACAAAAATTATTTGCAAGTAGAAGCCACTTTATGGACTAGATAAGGACACAATTAGTCTGATCCTTAGTAAACCTAATTTTCATATGAAATGCAAACATCAACTTCAGCACAGCCCTGGCTTTCAAATCCTTTATTTGTGGATTCTGAAAGCACAGCTGAAAATCTCTTGGAGGGATGTAATTACAAACTGAAGCATGCCTATTTCTTTCTATTTCAGTTGAACTATGGACAGCTACCCTCCCAATATACCCTGCAACATGCATCAAGACCTACAGAGGCCTTGTCATTTATGCTTAAACCAGGAACTATTATAGTCATTCATTTCCCACTGGTGTGCTGTGAGGGGAAAAGTACATTTAGAAATGCTGGGCTGAGAGTAAAATAATATTAATAATTGATGCATATGCAGTTCATTTAATCTCCAAATCCCACAGCTAAGTTGTCATATCATATTATCGAAAATTCAAACAGAATACCTTTATACTGATTTACACATCAAGGAAAAGAATGGGCTTGGGAAAACCTGAAGGGTGTTTTTGAATGTTCTACAACAGAGGTTCACAGGCAAGCTGAGATGGGGTTTCAGGTGTGTGAAGAAGGGTTTTTTGCATCGGCCTTGGGACAGTCAGGTGCAGCTTTCAGATTGATCATCTCAGGTTGTGATGACACTCCAAGCAGTGTCTAATGACAGACCTCACCCTTCTATAGCCAGTGGGCATGACGAGTGACTTCTGGTTTCTGCTGCTTTGCCATTACATACTGAACACCGCCAAGGAGATGATCTGCCAAGAGCAAAGCATGCTGCTTGTCCATGGACAAGGCTTCCAGGGTATGGCTGAATGATTTTTTTCCAGGTGTTTAAGGATAGCAGCAGGCGTTCCAAAGACAGTGGGGTGGGGGGTTGTGATGAGCCGAAGAGCCTGCATGAGGGCTTCTGATGGACCCTTCTCCAGGCAGCAGCCTTGAATCTGTCTGAGTTTTCAGTCAACTTGGTTTGATAGATGCTTTTAGCCAAGTCCAAGCTAGCTACCACATGACAACTTTAACAATGTGTGTACTTAGAGCCTCATCATTTTGAGAAACTTGATATAAAATGTTTTCATCAGCATCCAAAAGCATTTTGCATTATCATTATCAATCAAAAGCATATTATTTCAATATATTCTCAACTGTTGTCAACTTTGGTTAAAAATACTTTGTTTTCCTATCAGTTATTTGTGCAAATAAATTTTCTCTTCAATATAAGATATAAAATTCACTATATATAAAATTTAATATAAATCTCAAAAATGTAAAGACATTATCCATAGAAAATCTTGATCAAGAATTGCATGTTAGCCACTTTGACCATAAAATTTTATTTTAAAGATTATGTTTATATGTACTTTTCATTTACAGTTTCACATTTCATTTTTTAATATATTTTATTGATTGTGCTATTACAGTTGTCCCAATTTTCCCTCCTTCCCTCCTCCACCCAGTATCCCCATTCTGCCCCCTGAGTTCATGTCCATGAGTCGTGCATATAAGTTCTTTGGCCATTCCATTTCCTATAGTGTTCTTAACATCCTCTTGTCTATTCTTCCTCTTCCCCCTCCAAATGATCTCCACATCTATGCTTCTGTTTCTGTTATGCTTATTTGCTTAGTTTTTTAGATTCAGCTGTTGATAGTTATGAATTTATTGCCATTTTAATGTTCATAGTTTTGATCTACTAGTTCTTAGATAAGTTCCTTTAACATTTTGTATAATAAGGGCTTGGTGATGATGAGCTCCTTTAGCTTTACCTTGTCTGGGAAGCACATTATCTGTCCTTCAATTCTGAATGATAGCCTTGCTGGATAGAGTGATCTAGGTTGTAGGTCCTTGCTTTTCATCACTTTGAATACTTCTTGCCAGTCCCTTCTTGCCTGAAAAGTTTCTTTTGAGAAATTAGCTGACAGTCTTATGGGAACTCCTTTGTAGGTAATTGTCTGCTTTTCTCTTGTGGTTTTTAAGATTCTCTCTTTACCTTTACCCTTTGGCATTCAATTATGATGTGTCTTGGTGTGGTCCTCTTTGTGTCCATTTTGTTTGTGACTCTCTGTGCTTCCTGGACTTATATGTCTATTTCCCTCACCAAACTAGGGAAGTTTTCTTCCATTATTTTTTCAAGTAAGTTTTTAATTTCTTCCTCTTTCTTGTCTCCTTTCAGCACCCCTATGATTTGGGTGTTGGTACATTTAAAGATATCCCAGAGGCCCCTTATACTATCCTTGTTCTTTTGGATTCTTTTTTCTTCTTGCTGTTCTGATTGAATTTTTTTCCTTTTTTATGTTCCAAATCATTGATTTGATTCTCGGTTTCATCTTCTCCACTGTTGATTCCCTGTACATTTTACCTTTGTTCCACTTTGTGTAACCTTCATTTCTGCCTGGGTCTTTTTTTAGGCTGTTGAAGTGCCCAATGAATTCCTTGAGCATCTTAATAACCACTGTTTTGAACTCTGCACCTGATAGATTGCTTATCTCGATTTTGTTTAGTACTTTTTCTAGAGTTTTGTTTGTGTCTCATTTGGGCCATATTTCCTTGTCTTCTCATTCTGGTAGCCTCCCTGTGTTTGTCTCTATGTATTAGGTAGAACTGCATTGACTCACTCTCTTAGTAGTGTGGCCTATTGTAGAAAAAGCACACCGGTAAGTTGGATGGGGTGGAGCCTTAAGTAATCACCAGAGAAGGGCAACCCATGTGAAGCAGGTTGATGGTGCCTCCAATATGCTGTTGCCACTCTGTGGTTCTGTGTGTGGGAGGGCTCAGAAAGGTGACAATATCACTTCCTGGCCTCTGGAATTTTCTGGGAGAAAGCTGTCCTCTGGCACTCGCCCTGATGCCAGACACTTCAGTTTCCCCGTACACCCCTGGCACCGTTCCAGCTTCTGCCCCAATGCTGGAGCCCAGAGGGAGTGAGGCTGCATAAGTCCCAAGTCCATTGTGGACCCTTTAAATGAAGACTTCTGAGAATCCCAGTTTCTTTTGCTGCCCCAACTGCCATTGGTTCTTCCTGGCACTTGAACCCTGGCCTGTGTGGTCTGGTTTGGGGCTGAGATTCCTAGCTTCCAAGGTATCCCTCCTAATTTTTACCCACCACACATGGGTGTGGGACCGCCCAGTCTGTGCCTTCGTGTCTCCCCGCCTCTCCAGATATCTCCCTGCCTTTCCATGTGTCTTTACATCTCTACCCTTTCTACCCATCTGGATGAATGTGACTTCATTCCCTGGTTGTCAGGTTCCCATATCACTCGATTTTCTGACAATTCTCATGATAATTGTTTTGTGGTTTAGTTGTAATGTTTGCTTTGGTTGTATAAGGAGGCCAACCGTGTTTTCCTATGCCTCCATCTTGACCAGAAGTCCTGTTTATATGTATTCTTGTCAATTGATTTGTGTCTCTCAAGAATATATGTTGGATCCCTGGTCAGAGTCCATATGAGAGGCAACCAATTGATGTTTCCCTCTCACATGGCCATTTCTCTCTCTCTCTCTTTTTCTCTCTTCCCTCCTCTTTCTCTAAAACAAATGAAAAAAATATCATCAGGTAAGGATGAAGAAATATATATGTTAAAGACCGGACCCAAGGACTTAAGGCACCCATGTGACCATCATTTAGCCCATCTCATAAGGCCTTTGCTTACCCTCACAGAGTGAGCTGCTGCCACCAGAGTGCTACCCAGGTGCAACTGCAGCCTGAGAACACTCAGTGAGTCATTCAGTGCCATTCCTCGTCATGATTAAAATTTGAGCAAAGATAAAGTTTGACTGTCTGCTCCAAGGATCTTCTGAGAATTAATAAATATCCATTTATTCTAGTCTTTAGTCAACCATGATAAATGGCAACCTAAAAATCTCCCAAGGAAAAACAACCAGGCACTGAGCTCTGAATCTCTGTAACAGGAAATGGTTCAACTCGGGGGAAGAACTCCTTTTCTTAGCCTGCTTTTCATCAGACATGATGGAAAAATGATCAGTGTAGTGGGAATCAGAGGTATATGGTAAAATTATTTTTTTACTTTGTTCCTACACTTTTCTTCACTTATGAAATTCAAGTACTTATTCACTCATTAATTGAGTAATTAACTATGAAACGCTCATTTTATATTACTATTTGTTTCCAGAGTTATTTTCTACTTTCTGATTTCAAAGATGAGTCTCCTTTTTGGTTACTAAGATTTATATCGGGTGAGTCAGATTAATTACTATCATATTTTTTTATTACTGTTCCCAAACTACACAAGGGCCATAGAATAAACCCAAAGAGCAGCTACCTACAACTCTTTACCTGCACCGAAGGGTCATACTGTGTAACAACGTCACCCGGATAGCTCTGGCCATCGTTTACAGCCTCCTTGCGGTCTGCTCTTTCCTTGGCTCCCTCTTGCAAAAGTTGCTGCTGTTTTTATGCCTAAGCTGCTAGATCCTCTTTCCTGAGCCTTTAAATACCAGATAGATATTCTAATAGAAGGCTTTTAATATCATTTCTGAGAATCTGAGCTTCTGAGACATGTTGTGTCTCGGAAGCTTATAGCTGGTGACCCTATTTCACCTAGAAGACTAAAATCAACCAGCATACCTTGCTGCATCTTCCCTCTTCACATCCTACCCTAGGTACAACCACCTCTGCAGCTCTCCCTGAGACCACCTGAAGGTTAGGAATAGGAGGTTTAGCTCTTCCAATTTTGTAAACCTAATTCCTCTGGTAATCTGAATTGAACCCCATCCTACCTACTCAAGGATCAGGCTTCAACTCCTAATACATTCTCCAGAAACTTCTCTCTGTGTGGTCCTTTCTATTTGCCTCCAATCATGTCCAGTTTTCCCCTACATAAGAATCAACCACAATCTTTTTTTTTTTTTTTTGGTCTTCCAGCCCATTCAATTGTTTCCTTTCTTGTTACATTACAAGAAACAATTCTCTGAACACATACGCACCACTTGCTTGTTGGTTTCCCCATCTTGGCTCACACGACACTACTACCAATGTAGAAACTGTTCTCTATAAATATAGCAGAATCACCTGCTAGAAAACTCCAATAATTGGTGATTGTTTCTTCTTATTCCTTATTTTCTATGACCTATTGGATTTGACAGACTTTTGTTGATGTCATAGTAGGTAGAGCAGATGTAGCAGTCCTTGGATAAATCTGAGCAGGAAAATCCAGATAAACAAAGGGGAGTGGCCTTCCATGGAGTTTAGTGAGTTAGTTACTGCTCCTGACATGTCTCCCAGGCTAGCTAGGCATCCATGCATCCTACTTTTTGCAGCAATTTGGACCTATACACTTGCTCTAGGGATAGGGAGTTAAGACTTGTTTTATTTGATCATCATTGGTGCCATCGAAGAGTAACCTAATGCCACAAACAAGGTAACCTCAACATTGAACATAACCTTTCTAAAGCATCTACTTTACACCTACTGAGACTCTAGGTCTCCAACTATCTTTCTAGCAGTTTCTTTTGCATGTTTCACATCCCTGGGTCCTGGTTGAGTTTGGTCTTGCATTTGCTATCACGCTTGATGTCCCTCTAGTTCTCATTTGTAAATGAGACAGAATTCACCAGCAGATTGGTCACAATAAAGTATGGAGCGCCAAGAAAATAAACATCAAGAATGGTAGTGTCCAAGGAAGAGACATCGGCATTATATTCTCTTCAGGTAGATGCCTGCTGTGCTACCGAGCCTGCAGGCCCACAGTGATGTTGCCATCAAACTCAGAATTGAAGAATGTTAAGAAGCTTCTAAATCAAAATGACAAAGCACATGTTTCTTACCATTCATCCTCCCCAAAGGTTCATTGAAATACTAAGAGAAATATAAAAATGTAAACACTAGTCGCACTGAAAAATCAAAAAGAGACTATCAATAGATCAGAATCCTTAGAGTATGTTTACTTTAGTTCCAAACTAGAATGTGGATTTCTTATGTAACAGAAGATATCGACTTTTAGAGAGAGAATCAGAGAGCTTTGTCCGAGCTGACTTGTAGTACCAGGACAAAATGGAGCCTCTTCACCCTAAAGGGAGGCCAACCTTTTCTCACTTTTTCCACTGCTACCACGCTGGTCTAAGCCACCTTCCTCCCTGGTCTGAATAATTGCATATACTTCCTAACTAGCATCCCCATGTCAAGGTATGTTTTTCTAAATTCTATTCTACACAGAGCAGCCAGTGATTCTACTAAAACATAAAGTCATGTCACTCACTTTCTCAACATCCCATATGGAATAAATTCTAAAATTCTAACGGTGACTGTTAAGACTCTATGCTATCTCACCCAGAACCAGCTACAAGACTGTGTGGATTTTTCACTGTAGCAGAACTTGCTTTAGACAATGAGAAAGAAAAGAGCTGTACCCATCAAACATTGGAAGATATAAAGAAAAGGAGGTCAGAAAATTGACAAGAGCATGATTAAAATAATCAACCATAGAATATAATTTGGGTTGGGAGAAAGCACAGGAGATAGTGGACTCAAGTGAAATGGGAGTTGCCCAAAATGATGGCATGAAGTCCTGCAGACTTGATTAAATGGTGAGGGGTGGGGAAATGGTTGCTATCAGAAAAGGTGGATGCAGTTATAGCAGGAGGGAGAGCATTTGAGTTGAAGGAGCTGAGCTTTGTCCAAGGGCACGGAGTGGTGATGGTCTAGAAGCATCTTACAGAACAAGGAAGGGAGTGGCCCCAACTCCAGAACCTTTCGTACATGAGATTGGAGAGGAATTGTGACTTGCAAAGAATGAAAAGGAAACAGTGTCTTCAATAGTCACCCTGCTTTCCTTGAAATGAAGGCATCAGAGGGGCTGTTCAGGAGAGGGTTGAAGAAACAAAGATCATTGTGGGATACTCATTGTCAAAACATTTGACAGAAAGAAAGAGATATATAAATGGAAAAGCAAGTTTCAGAAAATTGTGTATGATACAATGCCATTTTATTTAAAGATGTATTTCAAACCCCATATCTATACAAGGAAGGATGCAAATGCCACAGTCCTGATACTAGATTTCAGGGAGTTTTCACTATCAATAATCTATATTTTTGCATTGGTTTTACTTTCAGCAGCTATCATGTATTGCCTTTGTGATTAGAGTAACAAAATAGAAATTTATTTTTGGTAAACTTACCTGAAGCTAACCAGAGAAAATATGATTGTGCCTCTAATAAGGGTGGAGAATGTCACGGAGTTCTCACAGAATTTTAGGAAGCAGGTGCTGAGTATGATATGCTTCTAGAGCCATGCTTGTCTCTCGACGTCAGCAGTAGGGGCAGAGATATTCTGTGGGAAGCAGTAAAGTGTAGTGCAATGATCTTTTAAAGACATTTTATTTTCCTTTTAAGAGGGGTAAAAACACCCCTCAACTTTCTGAAACACTAATTCATTAGTTAATATACAAGATTTATTTTTTAATTGGAGCATTCTGGACTCAAATCTTAGCTCTAACTCTTGCTAGCCTTGTGACCATGGATATGTCACTTAATTTTTCTAAAGCACAGTCTCCTCATCTGTGAGATGGAGATAGTAATCCTCACCTAAAGGTTTGCTGTAAGAATTAAGGAAGCATGTTGAATGGAGCAAGGGAGAGCAACGGGGGTGGGGAGGATGGGGCAACTGTAACTGAACAACAATAAAAAAGTAAATTAAGAAAAAGAATGATAAAAGACAAGGATTGTAAAATTCCCAGTACAATTCTTGGCACAAAGTAAATGCTCAATAAATTGAGTTCTGTCATTGGGTATTCCTACATGAATTAACTCGGAAAATGTCTTCAATTATTTATGTAATCTCGTTACATTTGAAAATATATGACAAAAATACAAGTAAAATAAAGCTATAATGTGTTAAATTCTATGTAGTTTGTCAAGAAAATCGTTGGTCTATTTCATTGTTCATTTTCATTTAAAATTAAAGAGATCTGACAAATGTTATATAGAATATTAATATTGTTATTTATAAAATTAAAATTAATCTTCATAGACTTTCTTTATTACATACTAGGTACTATAACATGTTTTCTACAGAATTTCAAAATGAAACCATAGACATTTTCAAATGTATCATTTCTACTCAAAAGAAATTTTCTTCAAAACTAGAGCCATAATTTATTGTTTATTTTCTGAGATAAATTATGAATATTTAAAAACTTTCATGGACAGAACAGTGAAATTATTCCCCCAGAATATTCAAATATGTTTCAAAGGCAAAAACTGCTCTTCTGGGGAGAAAAAAATCCTGATTAAAATATAACACCATGGCAATTTAGACAGTCCAGTTTTACAACTTTGCTGTAAGAACAGCACAGAATTATTAATTATAAAATTTATGCTTCCAGAGGACGTTCATAGCAAAACTAAATAAACCTTGGAATCACTGTTGCAGTGGAAGAGGCTATGACATGAAGAAAGTATTTTCCAGGCAATACAAGAATAAATTCCAAACTGCAATTTTACATGAATGACATAGCACTCAATTTGGGGGAGGCGGGTAGGGTTGGTGATCAAGTCTAGTACTTACTGGTTCTTGGGAAAACACCTTGTATCTGTCTCTTGCTATTGTTTTGACATGGTCAATTATGATATCAACATACTAATGTTTTAGTATGTTAAAAAAAACTAATACTAATTAGTAAATACTAATTTTTAGGTTATTTTGCCTAAATATGTCTTATACAGTGCCGTAGGGAAGGGCAGACATAGACTTGATGCTCTCATCTCATAGATTTGTGCTTTATTCTATGAGAATAAATTGATCAAAAACATCTATGGAACTTCAACATTTTGTCCTATCAATTAAGAAAGAGAGAGGGAGAGATGCATATGAGAGAACAAGATAAACATTACCAGTCTGTTAGAGAAGTTACTTAAGTTCTAGAGTTCTGTTACATAAAGGAGAGGTTTTCCTCTCAATTTTCAATTAACAACAGTTGGTACTGGATGACTGATGTACTACCTCCAACCAAGGCTCCAAGAAAAGTCCTATGATTAGTTACCAGCATGTGTCATGATACAGAGGACAATGTGGAAACACATGGCTGAGAAGGATTCACATGGTGATTCTCAAAGTGTGACTTCCAGAGCAGCAACAGCAGCTATAGCACCTGGGAGCAGCTATAGCACCTGGGAACTTGTTAAAAATACAGATTCTCACACCCCGCCTATACCAACTGATCTAGAAATTGTATGGGAGGGGCCCACCAATCTGTTTTAACAGCTCTGCCATTGTCTCGGATGCATTGCTGAAGTTAAGAACCTCTGGGTTAGAGTAACACCAATTGCCAAACTACCTACATTTATATGATCATCCCAAATAGCAAGAGACTGCTCATTATATTTACCATTGTAAAAGTTTCATTGTATTGCCTTTCAATTTTCCCATGCCTCATTTTCTTAATCCTTAAATTAAAATTGAAAGCAATTTTAGACTGGGGTATATTATGCTAAAATTTGACAGTGCACTTGGGGGAAGTGCAATATTCGAGGTCGATAGACATTTTACATATTTAAAAGAAAGGGTAATGTTGCAAAAGTTGTTAATTGAAAACTGCAGAAAACACCTGGAGTCAGGGAATCCTAAAAACAAGTGAAGTTCCTGAGACTAGGAGAATTGAATTAGTAGAAAATGGTTTTGAAGCATACCCTAGAAAGAGGTTCTGGAAATCATTCTATCCCTTGGTGATTTATCAGGCATAAAAAACTGCCCCCAAACTTTCTTGCTTTGAGCAATAACTATTTCGCATGCTCAAGATGAGGCAGAAATTGGGACAGAGCACAGCAGGAATAGATTATCTCTCCTCCACATGATGTATGCTGGGGCCGGAATATCCAGTATCGTTCCCTCATTCACACAACTGGACCTCCAGCCGGGACAGCTTCTCTGGCAAGGTAGAAAGGGCCACCAAGCGGAGGAGGCAAAACTGCCGCTTCAAGGACAGGCCCCAAACTGCTACAGTACCATTCCTCCCATATTTTATTTCAATTTAAGGGGTTGGAGAAATAAAGTGTATATTCCAATAGGGGAAATGAGAAAGGATTTATTACCATCTTTAATTCAGCATACTAAAGGTTAAATTCTGTCTCACTAGGTCTTTTGAAAAAAGACAGTAGAATTTATTTTACAGAAATTGCTTTATTGCCAAATTTAATGAAATCTGCACCATGAACATTTCAAGGACAATAATTGGGTCTTTGTCATCTTCAAATTCCCATTACCTCGTGCTGTGTATGACTCTTCTTTATTTTTTAAAATTTTATTATATTTTTTCCATTACCATTTAAACTCCTTTTCAATCTCCTCCCCCGGCCATCACTACACGGAAGTCCATGAGTCCTTCTCCTTTTTGCTCAACCCCTCCACCCGCTAGTCACCCTACTCTCCATCTATGAGTCTGTCTCTCTTTTCTTGTTAGTTCAGTGTGTTCATTAGATTCCCCACATGAGTGAAATCACATGGTATTTGTCTTTCTCTGACTGGCTTGCTTCAGCTGGAAATGGCACACATCACTGCTGCTCCCATTTCATTGGCCAAAGCAGTTTAGCGACCAAGCCTGACATCCATAGACAAGGATGTGCAATCCTCCCACTGGGAGAAGCAATGAATAATTTGAGTAAAAACATTATCGATCATGAAAAAGACGCCTATATTGCTAACAGTATATTATTATTGGTTTTACTTTTTCGAAACAACCATAAAATTGCAAAAGCTATCTTTCATAAGAATTGTTAGTGTTGGTTTTCATATGACATTTTTCCAGATGCTCTTCTAAAAGAATTAGCAAGATCTAGTTGCTCATTTGAGGGAGGATGTTGGTGCATAATCCCAGCAAAACAAGCCTACTTAACTAGGAGTCTGGTAGAGAGTAACAAGTTGCTAAATTGCTCTTAAAGGTAATCTGTTTGTTGAAGTTAATAGAAAACATATGTTAAGTCCAATACCTAGTTTGCTTCTTAAACCTGAATTGTCCTGAAGGGACGCGTGTGCAACCAGGGTGGGCCAGGCAGTGTAAACAAGTTGCTTTGATTTTCCAGTTGCCTTTGTGCAATTTGGATTTCTGGGAGTTCCAGCTTAGGTGTGAACAAAGCACAGAGAGGCTTTGAGGAAATCTACATGTTCT
The DNA here is from genome assembly GCA_004026765.1 of Micronycteris hirsuta. NCBI lineage: Eukaryota > Metazoa > Chordata > Mammalia > Chiroptera > Phyllostomidae > Micronycteris > Micronycteris hirsuta. The sequence continues at coordinate 124,083 of PVJI01002369.1, forward strand.
TTGGTGGCTTCAGAGGGGTGGGGACTTCTGAGGCATGCCACATGCAGTTGATCTGAACGTTGCCGAGGCATATCATGCTGTGTTCTTCAGTGTGTATCATAGGCCACGGTCTAGGAATTTATCTCTGTAAGATATTTCTCTCCCTCAGGTTTGAAAAAGAATCGGTTTGGCTTTAGAAACTACTTTTAAAAAATTAGAAGGAAATGCGGCACGTAATCTGGAAACATGGGAGATCGTTTGCAAATTTCATTTCTTACAAGAGCAATTGACATTCTTTTTCATTTTCTGCCGTTGGCCCAAATGACCCACTGCCTGGAGAGGACATAATTTTTCTAGCTGCGATGCCTCTGCCTGGCCCATCACTTTTGAAAGCGTATGTGGCTTTCGAAAAGGGGAAAAGCAGTTCTGCCAACCAGAGAACTGATTACTGCTCTGAAGTTGGTTGGCAGGTTAGTTTACAGATTAACATTTTGCCGATGCATATTTATGGCCTAGAATCCCAAGTACTCACTTTATAATAGAACATGTGAGAGAGAGATGATAAAGTGGTACACCCGGCACATCATCCCCATGGCAACTGTATCACAATGAAAAGTTACTGCTGGTGTACAGGCAGGAGGATTTTCTCCTTGATGCACAATATTGCTGAGAAGTCTGCAAACTGAGAAGGGGCTCAGAGAGCTGTTTTTCTCCCCATCTTTTTTTTTTCTTTCCCAGCAGCTTTCTTTTGTGACTTCTCACCTTTTCACCAACCTCTTCTCTCCTCTCTTTAGCCAAAGAAAATGGGATCTTTTCTTCTAAGCTTTGTCTTCTTCCCTGTGCTCAATATCCATGAGCACAGTTTTTAATAATGCAATTATCAGAGAGAGAGAGGGGAGACCACCTCCGAGCCATGCAGCTAGCCTAAATGTCTAGGGGGGTTATTTCCTAATTAAAAAAAAACAGAAGTGCTTGCCTAACGATCTCTCTGCACATCTGTCATTTGTCCAGGTGAAATGTTCTGAGACCGAAAGGGGAGAGCTCCCATTCATACGGATGAAAACACAGGAAGTGCTCAGTTACACATCACAGAGGGGTGTCCAATCTGTGGCTGCGGGCCGCATGGTGCCCAGGATGGCTATGAATGCATCCCAGCACAAAATAGTAAGTTTACTTAAAACCTTTTTTTTTTTTTTTTTGCTCATCGGTTTTCATTAGTGTTTGTGTATTTAATGTATGGCCCAAGGCAACTCTTCTTTCAGCGTGGCCCAGAGACGCCGAAAGGTTGGGCACCCCTGATGGAGTAGAGGGGAAGGAACCTGATATTATGGATCAAGTGTTGTTCCCCTACCCCTGTCCAAAAACCAAATCTGTTGTCCCTTGGCCCTGGCCGGTGTGGCTCACTTGGTTGGAGTGTCAACCCCTAAATGGAAAGGTCATGGGTTTGATTCCCAGTCAGGGCACATGCCTAGGTTGTAGGTTTTGTCCCCAGTCAGGACACGTACGAGAGGCAACTAATCAATATTTTTTCTCTCATATAGCTGTTTCCCTCTCTCTCTCTCTCCCTTTCACTCTTTCTAAAATCAATAAGCATGCCCTTGAGTGAAGATTAAAAAAAAATCATCTCTTGGACAATGTTATGAACTATTTCTGTGTGGAGAGATTGCTAGTTTCCCTAAATCAAAGGTTAGAAGTTTCCCTAAATCAAAGGTTAGAAGTTTCCCCTAAACTTGACCTAACTTTTGCATTAAGCGCTGGATGGCTGTTTCTCTTCTGTTTGGTTATTTCCCTCCTTTTAATATGTTGGGCATTCAAAGTGCCCCCTACTTTCAGGTGATGTTTTAAATATCTTACCTCTGTGTATGTTGGAAAAGAGGGGAGGGAAAAGTCCTTTACTGTTACAACTATATAAATGCAATTACATATGTGATTACATACATATTATATATTAGGCACTTATGTCAGTATTTATTGATAATAGCCACCAAAGATCTGATCTTTTCTCTTTGCTAAATGCATACTGACAATTAGACAACAACATATCAATCAGCAGCATTTCCAAGCACTAACTTTTGGGCCAGAAGTGACATGTGAGTAGCATGTTGTCTCCACAGCTCCCGTTTCGTCGTGGTCACTGCAGGCCAGTTGCCGGCCCTCCCGCTCTGAGCACAGACACAGCCCAAATTCCTCCTACTCAGCTCCCCGGGCAGCCACTGCAAACATTAGAACTGACCCGTAACATAAAACCTATTTACTATTCCTAAATAAGGCAATGCATTGTTTTAAAAAGGCAATACAGCACTAGATCAAATCCCCGTACAAAAATGAAACCCGGTTCATGCAAGTTCGGCTGCATAAAGAAAGTTGAGGCTTTGTTATTAGGTACAGATTCAGCAGTCACGGATTCATCAGTAGTGATGAGTAGAAGCGGTCCCCACTCATAGTAGAAGGTAAGCTCCTCAAGGTCAGGATACGTGAATTATTTATCTTCACACTCCCAGTCTCCCACCCTAATAACTTGAAATACCCAGCTTTTATCAACACTTGTTCAATTGAATTAAAATTCCAGAGTGGCATTTCAATGAGAATGCAGTATGTGGAGCAGTCATTTAGGAAAGCAAGTGAGCGCTAAGACAGATATAAATCAAATGACTACTCTGCTTACAGCCTTTTCCCCAGTTGCAACATCTGTGTTATTCCTTCATTTTCTTCTACCAATTCCAACTCCTTCTTTGCCTTAAAGGTGAACAAATGACCCATTCAAACTAACCTTAGAGTTTTACACCATGGGATGGAGAAACATCCAAGGGATATAAATATAATTTAAGCAAAACTAATTGGAACACTTCACTAGGATTTTTCAAATGGGAGTATATCGAGAGAAGCTCTCTTTCCATCTTATGGCTTAGCTGTAAGGATAGTGAATCCAAATCTTTCCGTGGACATAGCCCCTACTAAGGAGAGAAAATTGCAGGAGATGATGAAGCTAATAGAAATAATCAAGAGGCAAAGAGAGCCATGGGGGCATTTGCGAATCTGCTTCTCATTTTCCTGAGCCCAGAATACCCCTGCTCTTTGCATGATTTGACTCTGCTGGCTGACCCGTCCTTTTTCAATAAGCTAATTTGGGCTGGATCTCTATTTCTTGCATCCATAAGAGTCTTAACTAATGTAGCCAATATTGTCATGGTCTATGAAGGGGTGCCCTGCAAGTGGGTGAAGCACTTGATTAAGCATGTCTAGAAGTTAGCAGTGTCTGGGAAGCTTTTCAGCCAGGCAGGTTGCCAGACCAGACAGGTGAAGAAGCAGGATGCAGGACCCAAGCTATGGGACTGAGACTCAATGAAAGAACATCAGTGTTTGAAAGGAGTGGAGAGATCAAGGCAGCACCTTGAAAGGAATGGTCTATGAGGCAGATTATCAAGAGAGGCATTTAATTGTCATGGAGCTGAGTTAGAGGCTTAGACACAGGTCAGGACAAAGAGAATCCTGCCCTAAGAGGTGGGCAGTGGTGTCAGAGCAGGAGCAAAATTTCTCTCGATTCTTCGCTGCCCAACTATTGACTTCATTGTTTTATTCACAGTAGGGCCCAGGAACAGGACTGCGCTCAGAGCCTAGGGAAGAGTCAAGGCTGGCAGAGGACCAAATGGATTTGACTTTCAGAAATCTCTGCCCTATTTCTACAGGGTCTCTTCTGTTAAAGTGAGGACACGGGCATGTTTGTTTTAGCCTTATTTACAATAGCCAAGACGTGAAAACAACTGAAATGTCCATCATTGGATGATTGGATAAACAAAATGTGGTACATATATGAATCGAGTATTATTTGATCACAAAAAGGAAGTCCTCCATTTGCAACAACATGAATAACCCTTAAGGGAATTATGCTAAGTGAAATAAGTCAGACAGAGAAAGACCAATACTGTATGACTTCACTTATATATAGAATGTAAAAAAGTTGAAATCATCAAAACAGAGACTAGATTGTCAGTTGCCAGGGGCAGGGGGTGGGAAAAATGAAGAGACATTGATAAAAGAATGGAAACTTCCAGTTATAAGAAGAATAAGTTCTGGAAATTTAAGATACAGCATGGCGTCTATATTAACAAGACTGTATTTCATACTCAAAAGTTGCTAATAGGATAGATCTTAATTCTTCGCACTATAGCAACAACAAAAAAGGTAACACTGTGAGGTGAAAGATGTGTTAACTAACCTTATTTTGGTAATCATTTCTCAACATATACGTGTATCAAATCATCACATTGTACACCTTGAACTCACAGTGTGCTATGTCAATTATATCTCAATACAGCTAGGAGAAAAAAAGTGAAGTCAGTGGTTGGGAAGAAATAGGATCCCGAACATTGGAATAGAAACTTAGAGGAAGATCTATGTGAAGCTAGGGGCCTTCAAGTCCTAAATTATGCTCAGCCTTCTTTGGCAGCAGAAGTAACCCTTCCATTCCATCTGTGGAGCTCAGCTATCCTTTGCCTGAAGGCTGTGTATTGGGTCTCTGTGTAAGGTGCTACTTAACCTCCTCAGGACCCTCTTTGCCTTCAGACTCACAACAAGACTCAAGTCCAGCAAAAACCAAAGGATGAGCTACAAATAGTTACCTCTGAGGAAGTCAATACATACCTAAGAACTACAGAATTTTCAAAATTTATAGGGACAGAAACCTGTAGAATCTTTGTAGAAATGGACATTTAAGTTTGGATTATGATGGAAAGAATATAGAACTGGATCAGGATAAATTTATTGATGTGGTCCAACAAGCGAAGATTCTGGATTCAATATTTTATCTCAAGGGACTAGGGCTAGGTCTCACATTTGGGGGAGTGACTGAATAAAATATGGAGCCAATGGTGGTTTGCAGTAAATAAAGTGAAAGTGCCTGAACTGCCTTGGTATATAGAGAAAAATATCCAAAGACAGGAAGATTGGAACATTAGAGTGGATATATCATCTAAGACTCACCCATCCTGGGAGGTCCCAGAAGATACATCCTTTTTGTGTGACTTGAGAAGTAAATTTGTCAGGCTTCCTTAAAAAGCTCTGTGGTGGCTCTTCTCTGTAGGTCATAAATTATAATAGGAGCCACTATCATTGAAGTATGACCCCCAAACCCAATGGGAACAACGGGATCCTGAGGTGTCAAGGGTAAAGTGAAGGCACGAATCGCCAAGAACAATGCGGGTGCAGTTATCTTAATGGGCAAGTAGCCAAAGTAGTGATCGGAAGGGTGTGACTCACAGAGACCCGTCGCGTTGGCCAGCTGATCATGGTGTTCCTAGAAAAGCAACAGTTGGGGCAGCTGGGATGAGTCACAAATCCTCTCAATACAGAACTTTGAGCAGTGCATCTGGTTGTTCATCTTTCCTGGGAGAAGAGAGAGCCAGGGATATGAGTCTATCAATTCATGCACTGTGGCCAATGCATAGGTAGATGGTCAGGGATTTAGAAGGAACACAATTTGAAAATTGGTGTCAAGGAGATCTGGGGAACAGATATGTGGATAGACCTCTCTGAGGAGGCGTAGAATGTGAAGCTATTTGTATTCTATTTGGGTACTCGTGAAAGGGTGACTTCAGAAGAGGAGGATTTTAATAATCAAGTGCGAAAGACGGCCCATTCCATGGATACCAGTGAGCCCTTCCACCAGCAACTCCTGCCATTGTCCAATGGGCTCATGAGCACAGTGGCCGTGGTGGCAGAAACAGAGGCCATGCGTAGGCTCACCAAGTTGAACTTTCATTCAGCAATAGCTTTGTGGCTGTGGCTAGTATTGACTTCTCAATCTTCTGGATACAAAAACCGACACCAAGGAGATGGTATGGCACCGTTCCTTGGAGTAATTAGCTAGCCACCTCATGGTATATTGACTACGTTGGACAGCTGCTATCATAAAAGGGGTAGAACTTCTTTTCCTCATTAAATAGGCATTTTTCATCTGGATTTATAATCCTTCTGCTAAAACTATTATCAGGGGATTTCTAGAATGCCTTATCCACTATCATGTTATCCCACTCAGCGTTGATTCTGATCAAAGAACTCACTTCACAGCAAATGAAGTGCAGTAACTAGTCCGTGCCAACAGAACTCCTTTGTTCTTGCCATGCTCTTCTATCGCCCAGAAGTCGTCGGTTGTGACAGAATAGTGGTGTGACCTTTTGAAGACTCAGTTCTGTTACTGTTAGGTGGCAATACGATGCAGGGCAGGGGCAAAGTTCTCTGGGAGGCTACCCGTGCCCTGGATCAGCGTTAAACATGTGGGGCTGTTGCTTCCACAGTTAAGAATCACAGATCCAGAAAGCCAGGGTAGAAATGGGAGTGGCTCTGCTATTACTCCTACTGAGCCACTAGCAAAATTTGCTTTTCATCCCTGCAACCTTGTACTTCTGGCCTAGAGGGCTTAGGTCTGGGAGTGGGGGTGGGGGAGATTCTTTTACCAGGATGCACAACAATAATGCCATTGAACTTGAAGACTGCCACCCAGATTCTTCTTGGGCTTCTCATACCTATGAATCCACAGGCACAGAAGAGGGTTACTGGACTAGCTGGGGTGGTTAATCCTGACTACCAAGAGAAAAATCTAACTTTGCCTCCTCTTACAGGAAATGGGTTTGCAAGTTTTATGTTGTTAGTAGAACATTTGTATCACGTGTGGCCGCGATCTGTTTATTGTCTTTATTTAGAGATCTCAGTACGGTTTAAGGGCATGTTTGTAGGTGCCCAGTTGATAAGGAGTAGACTGTGATGGCTTGTTTGATGCTTGGCTAGGGGATAGCTCCCAACTCTTCTCATGAACATTTATTTAGCTGTTACTGTGAAGAGATTTTGCAAATTAGAGTTCCTAATGAATTGATTTAAAGTAAGGGAGATGACCAAGTGGTCCTGGATAATCTTGGTAGCCCTTAGAGGTTGGGCTGAAGCTTCCGCAGGAGAGAGACAGAGAGAGCGAGAGATTGACTCCATTCCTCCCGTGGACATTTGGCTCATGCCTATGGGTTCCCTCAGGGCTGTGATCTCTTTTTGAAGCCCTGCCTCATAGAGTATAGGATTTGCTTAGCCACTCCCCACAATGACATAAGCCACTTCCACACAATAAATATCCATATACATACATCTCCTTCTGGTTCCGCTTTTTTGGTTAAATCCTGACCCGTATGTATGGTTTACAGAATGCCATCCCTGGCATCACAGAGCAAAGTTTAGGAGGGTGGGTTTTAGCTGAGAGACAATAAGGTAATAACCAGTACCTGCAGTTTTACCCATGATGAGCAGATTAGTCCCTGCGGGAGTGGGGCTTGGGCAGCATGGGGGAGCTTCCTGTCTTCTGGAGTCTGGAGGGAAAAGGCTCTGATAGTGGCTACAACAGAAAGCCCTCAGCCTAGCCATTTAGGACCTACAGGAGCAGTGGCAGTTTGGGAGAGAGCTCAGTAGCCAAAGGCTTTGGGGCGGGCAGCTGGGCCAATGGTAGCCCCACGTTTCCAGCGCAGAAATTAGCATCACACAGGAGAACAGAGAAACTTCTTTTCCCATTGTTGCTCAGGGAAAGCAATGGGGAGATAGCCTGAGGTGCAGGGGAATGGGCTCCCTGGCCTTCCAGAGCTTTCCAGGACAAGCAGTACCCCAGAGTCTCTAACTTCTTCCTGCCACTCCCTGTCATGCTACTGGTGGTAATGGGAACAGCAGGAACAGTGACTAAGTCAGCACCCATGGGCAAAGCTTCTCATAAAACTAGCTCCTCTGAGCCTCAGACTTACAGGCTGCAGCACCGCAGTACAGATTGCCCTAGAGTAGCATGGGAAACCTGGGTGAGAAAGAAGAATAATTAGGGGAGTATTCTGGGTTAGCGTGATGTCTCCAGTATATTCTAGGACTCACAGAATTATTGTAGGCCTATCTTGGAAACCTCAGTATTTTATTTAAAAAAAAAAAAAAAAACAGACCAGTATACGCAATGCCTAGACAGGTAACGTAATGCAGGAAGTGGATCACATGTGGCCTCTGACAGACCAGAGAACACATGTGGGTTGCCAGATTTTTTTATTTTGTTTTTAAGAGAAGCCAGGGGAAAAAAATCTAGATTTTGATGAGGCATCTTCCAATTTTTTCATGTACATCAATTGTTTTTCAAGCACTATATAGCTCAAAGATAATACATCTGTGAGCACCTCTAATCATTAATGAAGTTGGAGATAAAGTAGGAGTAGCTTAATCTCATTTCCTTTTCTTTCTTCTTTCCTGTCACCTGTGCGCTCCAAGTCTGTCTCCTGTATTATCCTTTGGTTTGGACTTTGGTTTCTCTATCTAAGAGCATTACCTGGACACCTCAAACCATATCATGACAAAGTAATTGAAAGGAAAGAAAGTAGCCCTTTTCATTTTAACAACTAAGAAAATTCAGAGAAGAGACCACACACGCAAGCAAGCACTGATACCCAACACATTTGGTTTTAAAAGATCTAGGGATAAATTCAAATAAAGCTGGAAGTTTTACAAAGTATTTCTTTTTTTATTTTTTGTGTTTTTATTTTTTGCTGTTTGTTTTACGGTCTCTCGAAAGCACCCAACATCAGGCAGATTGACATCAACTGTTGAGAGAAGCACTGAGACCACTTCTGAAAGCAGTGACGGGAAAGTGCTCATTCTGGCGTGGCTTTTTGAACACTAATTAGCAGCTGGCTTATGGAGAGTGGCTGTTGGTGCTCTCTTTTATCTATGAAATGTGCTCTCTAACCTCAAGTGCCGCAAACTCGAGCCTACCTACAGTTAGCTTCTTCCCAGATTCCTTCTGAAACACCTCTTGGAACTGGGACCCTGAATGTCTCCGTGGGCTGCATGAATTCCAAAGAAAAGAACAGAAGAATTTTAAGGAAGACCCTCACAGAGAAGATGACCACTGGTTACCTGCTTCTAAAATATGCTCTCCCAGCACAGATTTGAATATTGGCAGATGTTTAAAGAAGATGAGCTATTTCAGACCAAGGAGCACAGAGGATAAATTTACCTCAGGAGACGCTGCCAATAGACAGGAGTTCAAAACGGATTTTCTGAAATGTGCAGTGAATGAAAATGTCTCACATTGTTCTGTGTCTGAATGTTTCCCCTTCACTAAAATCGAACACGAAAGTGCTTAAAAAGAAATCTCAACATTTCCCTGTGGGGTATTTTTAAAATGGATCACTGCTTTCACTAAGAAAGAAAATAGAGTTCAGGGCTGAAGGTGTGAATTTCACCAGGTAATGAAATTCCAATCCAAGGAGACTAAGTCGTGAAAATTATATCCTCTTTCACATTTAGTAATGTGTGAACACCTCAATTAGAAATATTAATGAAGATTTTTGTAAATTATTCTCAGGTTATGATTCTGAGGATATTCATACTAATAGTATTTACTAAATATAACAAACATTAGGCTGGGAACAAAGGCAAAATGAAACAGAGGAAGGAGATACATAACCAGCTAATTCACATAGAAACCATACTGTGTAGGGAAGGAGATTTGGGGTCTCCAAAATCCTCTCAGGAGTTATCAATTCTATTCACCAGATAATAGCTAATTTCTTCACTTTAATTTGCCTTTCTGTTTCAAATTACGTTCAGAGGCTACCCAAACAGGCTGTGTTGAGGCAAACACAGTATGCTGATGGTCTACTGGTCTTTGTGAAGAAGGAAACATAATAATTCCTTATTATGTTTTCAATATTCCATGTCTTTCCCGTCATGGTCCCCAGTTAAGTTCAGATGCTTAAGACACACATAAATGAGAAGCAGCATGGATTTTCTTAGTGGGGATGGGAAAGTCAGAAACCTTAAAACTTATTTTCTTTCTGTCAATTTACTGTACTACTTTCATTTTTGAATATCGGTTTCTCTACACATGACAGAGGTTTAGCATGTATCGCTCTGTGGAGAATAAAGCGCCCTATGTACACAGGCACTCTGCTGGCCAGTCCCAGTGCCCCCGAGAGGTATATAGTAGGGTGACCTCCTCTTACAATAATGAAACTGACTCTACAGTGACTGAGTGCATCACTGAGCTTCATGCAACCAATAAACGGATGAGTCAGGTTAACCACTTATCTCAAGCCAAGGCTCGTTCCAATGTTGAATGTCAACTCTGGTTTTCTGGAGCTTTTTCACAGGTGCTTAGTGATGTAGCACCACTTCTGTTGAATCCTCTCGGTCAAAGGCCAGATTCAAGGGGAGAGGAAACAGGTCCCACAGGTTAAGGTGAAGGGCTCAACCCCACAAGGTTGCCTCCCCCCACCACCCCGCCCTCCACACGCACACTTAGACACCCATCTCCAGTAGGGGGCCCTCAGGTCACTCACAACTTCTGTCTGACTTGGATACAAATCAGTGGTTCCCACAACCTTCTTCTCAGTTTGGATAATTTGCCGTGGTAGTTCACTGAGCTCAGGAAAACAGTTTAGTTAGATTGCTGGCTTATTATAAAAAGATATGACTCAGGAACAGCCAGATGGAGGAGAGGTAAGTGGGCAAGGGTGTAGAGCTCCTGCGCTCTCTCCTGGTTTGCCGCCTTCGTAAAGCCTCCACGTCTTCATCAACCAGGAAGCTCCCCAAGCCCCTTTGGCTGAGACTTTTATGGAGGATTTATTACCTAGACATGATTGACTAAATCATTGACTCTGAACTAATTTTTCAGGCCCTGTTCCTCTGCCTGGAAGTCTGGGGTATGGGTGAGGGGCAGGGGATGCTGTAAGGAAGGAGGACCGGTTGAAAGGTCCAATCCTCTAGTCACTTGGTTGGCTCCCTGACAAGTAGCACCATCCTGAGGATGGAGGGGCCACCAGCCACCAGTCAGTCATTAGCATACAAAAAGTCAGTTATCGTTTTGGAAATCCCAAGGCTTTTCAGGAGTCGTATGCCAGGAAAGGTAGGAGCAGGGACCAAATACATATTGCTAATTATGTCAAACCTCTCAACGGTGTATCAACTCTAAAGTTGCCCCATGAAAAACTGGGGATTACTTCTTTTGGAATTAATTACTCCTCAGATTGCTGCATTAAATGAAGGTATACCTACTGACTCAACCACTTACTTTCCTTTTTGATATATACTGCTAACAAAAGGCTTTCTCAACTTAACATGTCTACAAATATAGACAGTATCTTGTGATATTTAATGCTGAATGAGCTATTTTAATATCTTCAATATGTTCAGCTATTCACAGCTCTCACTTCCTATTTTTGTCCCCAAGGTCAATAACATTTATAATATGCTTTAAGAAACCCCCTATGCACACTTAAAACCAACTGTCCCCAGGTGGCTGTGCCACAGTGGCCCTAAGGTCAGGGCCAGATGCTGTGTGCTCGTGGTCCGTCTCAGACGTGAGGGCAGGGCATGGATGGCTCCAGGCTGCAAGGTAACGAGTTCTTGGAGGGTGGCTCAGAAGGTAGGAAGTGCCCCCGAGAGGAAATAAATCCTCGTTTTCTGTAAGCCGTTCAGCCATGCCCCTTACAGTTCATCCCCACAGCAGCCTGGGTGTTGATGCCGTTTGCACCTACGGGATGAAGGAACTGAGGTTCACTGGGTCTCAGTAACTTAACCTCCATAAATGACTTAACAAGTAGAGGAACATGGATTTAAATCCCATTCTTAATGCCAAAGCATTAAGTGTACCGTAAAAATAGCATATCATAACAAAACTAAAATAAACAAAATAAAACAAAAAACAGGGAGTTCAGTAGACCCTCCAAACCAATGTTAAAAGAGCCACTCACAAATGGAGATTTGGGTGACAAACAAGAGCGAGGGTTTAACGTTGTCTGTGTAAGGAACAACGTATAAACCTGGAGAACATTTTTGTGAGTAAATTCGAGCCGAACTGACAACGATTGCTGGGAAGCAAGATCTCAAATGCTTTGTAGTATAACAGTTTCACAGTTTCTTTTTTGCATTTGAACTAGAGGGAATGTAAGGAAGACTACATGACAGTGGGAGACAGAGGGGGCTAGGTTACCAAATAGCTAAGGTTATGTGCTCTCTTGAGGGAGGTAGAAGGAGGGATGTAAAAGGAGGCATTCCAAATGTGTGTTAACCTAGATGCACAAGCACAATGCACAGTGCTGGCTTAAAACCTTTCCTAAAGACGTCGAAGGCCTGGGGCCTGACTACCCGCCGTGACCTACCCAGTGAGGACTTTATCATCAGACCACTCTGGGAGGTTACTTTCCATAGGATCCCTTTCCATCCACGAAGTGGAGGATAGGAGGGACAACCTGGAATGCTCCCTCAGCACAGTTCTTGCAGCAGTTTTCAAACTTCTGGGACTGGGATGAGGGCCTTAAGGACACAGTCGGAGGAGTTAACTGAACTTCAGCGGAGCCCACTAGCCCAAAGCAGAGCTCCCACACCCAGGAGATGTTTGGGTGTTTTCATCTCCGATTGTTCTGGGGTCACATTTAATCTTTTCTTTAAAACCTCCAATTTTTATGAAAGGAAATTACTTAAAATATATTCTTGAATCCCCAAATTTTGCTTTAACGGCTCCCAATAAACAAAAAGGCATAGGTCTTTGTATAATAATACTATTTACCTAAATAAATATCATGATATAAGGAATTATGTAACTAGAAGTCTTTTATTTCTTGGAAAAGATACTTTACACAATGACAAAAACTATGATAAACAATGTTTATCCAGAACTTACCTCATTAGAGACACTGCTCAGTGTTTTGCACCAGGTCATGTATTCCTCCATGTGACCAATGAGGTACCTACTAGCCCTGTTTCATGAGTGAAGAGACTACACTAATGGTAGCACCGAATCTTCTGATTCCAGTGGCCATCCTCCCGTTTGCAACAGAATAACACTCCTGTTAGCAATACACAAATCTCCCTTAGCCTTGAATGTGGTTCTGTATGTGTCACTATGTACGTCTGTATCAATGGCTTTCCAATATTAGGCTCATAGGTAGAGATAACGTTACTTGCCCTTAAAATATAGCCTGGATGCTTGTCCCCTTATTGCATTTCCTTTCTTAGCAGCACTTTGCAACTTTGTGGCCATATAAATCACCCAGGTGTTTTGTTAAAATGCAGATTCTGACTCAGCACATCTGGGGTACCGCCTGAGAGTCTGCATTTCTAATAAGTTTTCAAGTGACTGGCTTGTGGACCATACACTTTGAGGCTTTATCAAGGCTTTGCTTCCAAGATTCAATGTTACAGTGTTGCATGAGTTCTGGGTGTTGCTGAGGGCATTCCCACCTTAAGTTGTTGGGTGGGCCCCTGAGTGTGGAGGCACGTCAGACCCTTCAGGATATGGGAATTGGGGCCAGGAGGACAGCTGTCTCTGAGGGTATCCATTCAGCGAGATCCTTACCCCTACCACTCTCCAGTGGCTGCTCCAGGTCTGAACAACTGTGCTGCGGTAAGCTCACATTAGAATGCTCACTTCAATACCCAGCCCCAGGTTATTTACGTTCTATCGGGCTAGCGGTTAAGTTCTGATGTGAAATTAAGAGTTCACAGCTGCATACCTGGTATTGTTAAGTGAAAGATTCCCGATTATTATGTTTAGCTTTTCCTGGAGGCCAAATAGAGACCAGGTGCTTTACATTAATGTGAGTGACAGCAAGCAGTTCTCAGTGAATGCTCAGTGAAGAATGACTGCAGGCTCACCTCCGAACACCAACCACTGATGGGATTTGTAAGTTATCTTTACACGGAGTTTGTGTAATGTAAGTCTGATTTTCTCAATGGCACGCTGCGATTTCAGATTGACCCGATTTTATAGTGCGGTATTATGGCAATGAGACTTAGCCTATTTTTTTCTTTTTATGTACTTATATAACCTTGAGCAAACTGTCGCCTCCCTTGAGAAAGAATGTATGTACTCAGGAGGATTAGCAACACTGTTGCACACACAGAACAAAGCTCCAGGGGAGTTTCCTTCCCTCCCTGCCAAAGGCCCGGCGCCCACTCCACGGTAAAGAATCTGTAATGTTACAATTCTAGAACAACGCTTCTTGAACTTCAATGTGCATGACTTACTCGGGGGTCTTGTTATAATGCAGATGTTGAATTAATAGGTCTGGGTTCCAGCTCCAGATTCTGCATCTCCCACAGGCATTCCATGTGATGACAACGTTGCTGTACATGGACCAAAGCTTGACTAAATAGTTTTGATGCATATCTCCTATTAAGAAATTAACAATTTCTTCATAGAAACAGGAAAACATACACTGAGAAGAGTTATTTAAAGAAATTCAGATGAGTCTTTGAACACTAGTTAAAAAAACTAAGCATAAGGGATTTACCTACCTTTTAAAATACAAGTTTTACTACTATATATTTATTAGAATGGCTAAATTAAAAATAAAATTAAAAGCCGACAACTTCAATCACTGGAAAGGCTGTGGCGGAATAGGAACTCGTCATTCATTGCGGGTGGAAATGCAAGACGATATAGCCATTTTGGAAGATAGCTTGGCAGTTCCTTACATTGCTAAACACAGTGTGGCTGTATGAGTGAACATCACACCATATTTGATGATCTGAAAATCCTACTGCTATGTTAAAGAAACCAATCTGAAAAAACAGCATATTCTATGATGCTGATTATATGGCATTCTAGAAAAAGCAAAACTATAGATAAGCTAAAAAGATCAGTGATTGTCAGGGGCTTTGGGCAGGGGAGAGATTGAATAGGTGAGGCACAAGAGATATATTTTAGAGAAATAAAACTAATCTTTATCATGCTGTGATGGTAGATATCTGACTGCATTTGTCCATAGTCATAGGCAACATTAGTTTATGGAATTGAAAATAACAAGTTAGCAGGTTGGGGTATTTGAATATGAAATGCAAAATTTTTATAAAAGAATCTTTTTTTTTCCCAGTGAGTGTATGGGTTAAAAAATTGTGAAATTGCTGCACATCTACACAGGGCTGACCAACTAAATAAATCAATGGCAGATGGTGGGAGCTAGGTTTCTTGCTGTAGGAGTGGGAGTTTATAGATAAGCTATAGAAGTAGGCTAAAACGAACCATAGTAATGGATTAGAGTTGGGGCATCAGCATAAACTCATGTTTAGCTTGATACAGATACAGATAACTACATAGAGAAGTATTTATAGGTATGTGGATATACACAGGTTATACACACATGTATTTCCTTGCTTTGTCAGCTGAGAGGACCAAGAAACAGTAAGATTTCAGTAGCAACAAGTAAACCTAACACTCAGATCTTAGTTTCTAATACCTTCCTCCAATAAAGGGTCTAGCCTCCTTGGAGAAATGGCCTCTAGGACTGAGACAGGAAAGATACAATGTAGACTGGAGAATCTTGTAGTGCCAGCAAGTAAGGAAGTATTAACACAACAACATAAAAAAATCAACAATGATTGTCGTACATCAAAAAAGCCAATGGAAAGAGTTCCCAATGGCCAAACCTGCAAGAACTTGAGCAAAACACCATATTTGATTATAATTTAGACTATAAAATAAATATCCATGATACCATTGAACTTGCCAAAAATGAAGTAAGATTATTGTGAGGCTGACTTTGATGGACAATTTGCCTTCATAGTGAACTCTTTTCTTTCTCTATCAAGTAAATGTTGGTCTCCCCAAGACAAGACTGATGCCCTTTCAACTCTGCTAATCCATTAGCCAATCACTCTAGAAGTGGGTTAAGCCATTGGTACTAACACTGCTTACTCAACCCCCTGGGACAGAGTTGCTGGGCAGAGAGGAGACTAGGAGAATACCTGGATGTGGGGTAATTATGTGACAGTATCCAGTTCAGTGGATTCTTGCTGGTAAAATGTTAAGTCATTAGTCTCAGGCAGGTGTTCTCACAGGAGGGCACACGTACAAGGTATAATGGCTCATCCTTTGCAAGAAAGGATAAATGATTATGTAAAGCTAATATACATGATTGTCCCCTAGCTCCCTATAACCCACCTCTGCTTCTGACTGGAAATGCTAATGCTCCAATGCGACATTCCAGCCAGACAAATGAAACTCTTGGAGGGAACCATCTTTCTTCTTTATTGTGGTATTCCGGATCTTCTTTATGGAATAGCTTTAAGGAAGCAGAAGTAGCAAATCATATACTTTTAACACCCTGCGACATATACATATTTTTAAAAATCTTCCCATGAATCTCAAGCTAATTTCCTGGCTTTGAATGGTCCCAGCTTGTAATGAAGCTCGGTAGGTCAGATGAACAGTCTAACTGGTCCAATTTTCTTCCATTGCACACAAGTCACATCCTTCCTATTTGGAAAGTGTGTTGATCATGTTTTGTCGCTAACGGCTCTGGCCTGCTGGGGGTCTCTGAGGACAATAATGGCTTTAAAGGGGATTTGAATTGTTAGACTGTGCTAATGCTCTCTGAGATCTTTGTTGTGCACAGCAGTTACCTAATACCCCCAATGCACCTAGAGAATTAAGCTAAAGCCTTTCTGTGCCATCTGGTGTATTGTAATGTTTGTAAAAAGGAAAATGAACAAAACCTCTGGTAGGAAGTTGTAATGCAATTACAGTTTAACCTAAGAAAGGAAGAAATAAGAGCGACAACTTAATCAAGAACAAATATTTAATAAATATCTTTGTGTCTAAAATTCTGCTAGTGAGAATGATTTGCAGAGCTATAGAAAAATGTAGCCTCAGACCTTGCTGAACTCACAATCTAGTGGGAAAAATAAATGCATAAAAGCACACTGCAGCACCATGAGAAAACTTACTAGGGGTAAAGCTAATGAGGAAGGACTGATTCTTTAGGAGTAAGAGATGGGGAGAAAACACATTACAGAGGAGGTAACACTAAATTTGCACCCCCCCCCCCCGAAAATGAGTAGAAACTTCCTAAAAGAAGAGGTCAGGGAAGGATAATCTAGGCAGGTGGAATAGAAAAGTCAAGATGTGGCCACGTAAACATGCTTCTGTGTTGGATAATACCACAGGGTAAGAATAGTGCTAAAGTGTGACCATGGACCAGCAGCATCAGCATCAACATCTGGAAGCTTATTAGAATGCTAATTATCCAACCCCAATCCAGCTGCCTGAATGAGAGTCTCTGGGGTGAGCTCTACAGTGTCTCTGAGTGATTCTGACACAGGTTCGAGAAGCACTGGACTAGAACACTAACTGACTGTGGTGACGGACCATGGGAAAGAGAGCAGGAGAGTAGACTGCAGGCGGGGCCAGGCTCTGATGAATCACTGTCCTTGATGAAGCATAATTAAACAAACTGAAAATATGGTGAATTGAAGATGAATCTGATCCTCAGCAAGCAATGTATGGAGTGAGTTCAGATGCATAGAATTGTAATAATGGCAGTGCTTAGTACAAAGTGGAGGAATTCAAGGAATGTAGAAACATAACACATGTCCAGGGGTAAGTGTTGAACATCACAGAGCGGACAGGCACTAACGTACCTGGATAATCTGAGTACTTGATGGGGATATTGACAGAGGAAGTTGGAGATGTCTCAGATGATAGAGTCTTGAAGGTGCTTGACATCTCCAACTTTTGTAACCATCCCCATTCTATTCTGTTTCCGAGAGAGAGCCAGAAGCACCTTGGAGACAGAGCCACTGGGGTGGGTCCATAATGCTGCCAGGACAGGGAATTTTCCTGTCTATAATTCTTTTATTAGAGACAGGAACATTTATTTATTTGTACATACAGGTATGAACACATTTATTCTGAAAAAGATATTATTCTAATTCATTTAAATTGATCCTTTTCTGGCTCCCCATATGTGTTAGGTGTTAAATCATGTGGTTATAGTAATGTGCCTGACCTAACACTGTCCTGAGCAAATGCATCTTGACCAAGACTGCACATCAGAGATGATCTGGGACTGACATGGGATTGGAGTCAGTGCAGCGAGCTGAATGAGGTTAAGTGACTCCAGTTAACATGTCATGGAGCAGAAGAACCATCCAGCTGAGCCCTGCCTGAAATCCTGACCCGAGAGTTGTGAAAAATAATAAACCACTGTTTAAAGTACGTAAGCTTTGGGCTGATTTGTCATGCAGTCCCCATTCCACCCCCATTACTCTCAGTCAGAATATGAGGGGGTAACCCCAAAATACCCAGAGTTTATTTATTAAAAACTATGTATTTATTTTTATATGTTTAAACTTCAGTCACCTTCAAAGTATTCTCCATTTGATGCAATACACCCATCAAGATGTTTTTCCACTGCTCAAAACAGTTTTTGAACTCATCGATTTTAATACCTTTTAGTGCTTTTGTCATTGTTTTTTTGGTTTCACCTCTTCCACATCAGCAAAACATTTCCCTTTCAGAACATTTTTAATCTGGGGAAACCAAAAAAAAATGTTGCTCAAGGCAAGATGGGGTGAATAGGGAGGGTGAGACATGGGGGTCATGCCATTTTTGGTCAAAAACTGCTGAACACTCAGCATGGTGTGGGTGTATGTGCTTATAAATAACCCATCATGAAATGGGCAAATGCATTGAAAGAGTCTTCAAAAAGAATTTGCCGGAGCCAAATGCAGCCTCTCACAACAACACCAGTTGGCACTGTACAGATGGATTCCTAAAACATTCATCTAATGGGGGAAGCCTGTACTACAAGGAGGCTGCCCTCCAGAAGATAATTCCATTTTGGGGAAGGGAGTCCCCCTTGTATTATCTTGACTGGGGCTTGACAAAAGAGCAACATGCACAGTGCTGGGAAAGCATTTCAGGAAGGGTAAGTACAAATTTCTGAAGGTAGAAAAAGGTTTGAAGTATTCAATGAAAGAAGACCATTGGGACTGGAGCACAACGAGAAGGAAGAATGTTGAGATAAGGTGGGAGAAGGAAGCAGGAGGTAGAACACACAGGGCCTTGGAAACTATTGCGTGGGGTGTGGGTTTATTTTATGAGCAAAAGGAAGTCATTGGTGTGTGTGTTAAAGATTATCTGATTTATTTTACGAGATTCTTCTGGCTTCTGTGTGGATAATGAATAGTGGTGGGGGCAGGAGTAGAGGCTGAAAAGGCGCTTGGGAACTACTGTAGTGGACCAGGTAAGATGTGATGGTTAGTTGAACTAAGAAGCTGGCTATGGACTTGGAGAGAAGAGAACAAATTTGAGATGTATTTTAAAGGCAGCATGGATAGAACATAATGATCGGTTAGAAAATCTGTGAGGCCTATGACCTGCCCTTTCTGTAAGAAGGCACTTCCCTTGCATAGGCAATGATTCTCAGGAGTTTCCCCAGCATCTCTCTTCCTTTTACAGAAATCTTTGTATTTTCCAAGTCCTGTGGTTTGGACAGGAACGATTTCATCCTGTTCTCCAGGTATGGACCCTAATTAGCTTTAGCTAATCCTCCTCTTTCATCTACTCCTTCAGTTATTGGTTCAGGGATGAGTACATAATTCAGGTTGGGCCAATTAGAGACAAGTCTTTCTCTTTCCAGTAGAACTCCATTAAAGAAGCTTGTAGCCCCCTGATGCCTGCCATCATTGCATGACCACAGGAGGAAAGTGTCATTGATGAAGAATCTTTCAGTCAAAAGAGAGAAACTGTATCATTTTTACATTGCTTGGGTGCTGCATGAGGCCAGGCTTCAAGCTAGTTTTTCCTTTTTCAGTTATAGGAGGTAACTTTAAAGCAAAACAAAAAAGATAGTCATCCTCTACCAGTTTAGAAACTATATTTTATTAGTTGTAACCCAAAATGCCCTATCTAATACACCCTGGGATCTTCCTTTGCCTGAGCTGCTGGTTTAGATCACCTGGAGTGCTCTGCTGTTTGCCCAACTCCCCCTTCCTTCCAGCATGAGTACACACAGTGGCAGCAACGGGGCTGTTTATAGGCAGCTGGGAAATACAAAGTTATTAGTAGGTTACAAATACCATAACAACCAACATTATCCTACACAGTTGCGAAACGGTGACAATCCTGAGTCATTGTCTGTTTATGGTTAAAGGACTGACAATTTTCTCTTCATGTTGAGTAAAACCCAAATATATTCTTAACTGCATATAATTTTTTATATTTTTATTTGAAAGTTCTTCCTCTCCAATAATGCAGTTTGATATATTTTCTTTGGCATTAATTCAGACAATATGTAACCAATGAACAGTTAGTTTAGCCACAAAGCTTTGCTGATCTGTCTGCCCAGTCACATGACCTGCTCAAGTATGATTGGCAAATACAACTGGCTGGTTAAGATCTCTACCCAAATTTTGTATTCACCTAAACTTCAAGTTTGAGGAGGTGAGGTTATAACTAAAGATTGTTCTCTGCTTTTCTACCCCTTAAACACAAACAAGTGGATAAAGAAAACAATTTGAAACCTATTTGGAGGAAATAATTTACAAAAAGGCACAGAAATCCTTTTAATGGGAAGAACCATCCAGCAGTACAATATTGATTATAGGTTAATTGGCCAACATTTCTCATCATTTAATTAAATTCTAAACCTAAAACATGCTTTTCCTGAAGAGTATTTATTTCTGGACAAGATTCAAAATGTACAATATACCCATTTTAACCCTACCTCAATGTAGAAATACTAAACTTTGCTTTAAGAAACACTCACTAGGACTGAATCCACCAAATGACACATTGGGGAATCTGTTTCTGAGTTGGGAGCTGAGAGATTTACTAGATTTAACATTATGCAACTAGAACCTCTTGGGAAATAAAAATATATCTCCACATAAAGCAGAAAAAATGTGTACTGGGAAGTCTACCAGAAGCAGCATAATCTAGTGGCTAAGCCATGGGTTTTTACCATTTTTGAAACATATACTCTTTTGATCATCTGGTAAATCTAGTGAATATCTTCTTGGAATAATATTTCCGAATCCATAAAATAAAACACATAGGTTTGCCAAGAAAACTAGTAATTACATGAAAGTACAGTCATCAAAATATGTAAAAACTATGATAGAATAATGTTTTCTTCTTTATTAATAAATTAAATAGCAAGATCAAGCAAGGTCTGGTAATTACTGTAATTTCAAAGTGGTGATGAGTGTGAACGATATCTCATGCTATTGTAAAAACTCCATGATTTGAAAATGTGAAAATGTGTTTTCAATTTATGACAAAGTTACAGGTACTGCTAATAGAATTGTGGATTATTATCTACATTCACAATGAAGGATGAAAAGAAAGACAAAGTATCACTTAGATGTAAGTAAAAGCAAAAACGTGGTAACTTTTTCTGCATCCTAATTCACAGATTCCCTGAATTCCAGGTGAAAAGTCCTTGTACTAAAAGCATAGGCTCCAGGATTAATACATCAGTGGTTCCAGCTTTGTGGACTTTAATCTTGAGGGGGGTCACGGATCCCTCATATAACTGAATTAAAGCTATGGAAACATTACACATTAAAATGTGCATATTCACACAGAGATGTCTGCATATAGTCTGGTTGGAAACAGAGGAGTCATGGAATCCAGGTTAACAACTTTTTTTAATTGAATTTATTGGGAGTGATATTGGTTAATCATATAGGTTTCAAGTGCATAATTCTATAACATATCATCTGTATATTGTATTGTATGTTCACCACCCAAAGTCAAGTCTCCTTCTGTCACCATTTATCCCCTACCTCCCTTCATCACCCCCCTTTCCCCCTAGTAATCAGGGCAGCAAAAATAAGAAAAGGACTTAAAAAAATGAGGAGAGTTTAAAGGACCTTTGGGATGACATGAAGTCTATCAACATCTGCATCATAGGGATACCAGAAGGAGAAGAGGGAGAGCAAGGAATCAAAAACCTATCTGAAGAAATAGTGGCTGAAAACTTCCCTAACCTGGTGGAAGAAGCAGACAGAAAGTCCAGGAAGCAGTGAGAGCCCCAAACAAGATAAACCCAAAGAGGCTCACACCAAGAAACATCATAATTAAAATGCCAGAGGTTAAAGACAAAGAGAGAATCTTAAAAGCTGCAAGAGAAAGACAGTTACTTACAAGGGAGGTCTTCTAAGACTGTCAGCTTATTTCTCAACAGAAACATTTCAGGCAAGAGGAGATTAGTATAAAATATTCAAAATGATGAAAATTAAGGACCCACAAGCAAGACTACTTTACTCAGCAAGACTATCATTTAAAATTGAAGAAGTAAAGAGTTCTACAGACCCCCTAAAAAGCAACTAAAGGAGTTCATTATATCAAAGAATAAAATGGCAATACATACATACCTATCAATAATTACTTTAAATGTAAATGGCTTAAATACTCCAAAGACATAGAGTAGCTGAATGAATAAGAAAGCAAAACCCACACATAGGCTGTCTGCAACAGACCCACTTCAGGATGAAAGATACACACAGACTAAAAATTAGAGGATGGAAAAAGATATTTCATGCAAATGAAAATGAAAAAGAAAAAACTAGAGCAGCAATACTTATATCAGATAAACTAGACTTTAAAGCAAAGTCTATAGTAAGAGACACAGCAGCACATTACAACAACGATAAAGGGAGCAATCTAACAAGAGGATAGAACCCTAGTAAACATTTACGTACCCAACATAGGAGCACCTAAATATGTCAAGCCAAAGCTGATGGACATAGAGGCAGAAATCAACAGTAATACAACCATGGTAGGGGATTTTAACACCCCGTTGACTTCCATGGATAGCTCTTCTAGACAGAAAATCAACAAGGAACCAGTTGTCTTAAATGACACAGTAGATCAGATGGATTTAATTAATATTTTCCTAGCATTTTATCCCAAAGTAGCAGAATATACATTCTTTTCAAGTGCACATGGGATGTTTTCTAGGATAGGCCACAGGTTAGAACACAAAACAAGTCTAAATTTAAAAAGTTTAAAATCACATCTAGCATCTTCTCTGATCATAATGGTGTAAAACTAGAAATCAATCACAAGAAAAACACTGAAAACCACAAAAAGACAC